>APFE031442262.1:0-17443 GCA_000404065.3 Pinus taeda
AGCCTTTGCCGTAGCTTCCCCTGATACATTCAACAATACTGAATCTGAGACACACAATCGTATTGTGCTCTTTGCCTTCCGATCTAACTTCTTCCATTCTTCATCGGTCACTCCCGTTGGTTTAGTACCTAGATCTACCGCAATCCACTGATCTTTATCCACCAATAGATCCTCTATCTTGAGTTTCCACAACTCAAAACTCTGACCATTGAACTTCTCAATCTCTATCTTTCCCCAGCTCGCCATCTTCTTTCACCACTAGAATCGATCTCGCAGATCTCCCACTGAATAGGGTCTACCATAGGCCCGAGCGAAACCCCTCAGCAACAAAGGCGTCCCCTTGAAGCCAAAACAGCTCCGATACCAAATGTAGGTTTTAACCCTATACAGAAATTACCTGCATACAAATTATAAAACAAAGAAAATAAACAATACGAGAGCATAACACATAAAACACATATGCACAGAAATTTTCCCCTGGATCCCAAAACCGGGACTACGAGCTTAATTTTTCATTATGTTCCTTTCAATGTTACAATACATATTTATACATGCTGAAGCATACAATACCATGGACCAAAAACCATCGCGTCCAAAACCATGGACCGAAAACCATAGGTAGGTTCGCCCTACCTAATATAGGGTCCAAAAAAATATAACACAACCCAATAGTAAGAAGATTTTTGCAACAAAATCCACTCATAAGTTATTCTACGAGCATATTTTGGTTCACTTTGGGTTTCCAAATACCATATTTATTGATAGGTATAATAGGTTGCTTAGTATTTTTGGTTTAACCTTTGGTCCATGATGGACATAGATCTTGACCAAATCCACTACCTTCCATCCCTAGATTGATAAATAGAAAGTAGTAGTCAATATGATCATATCAAAATTGGACTTACCCACTCTGCCTTGTCCACCAAAAATATAAGCCCTACTACTAGCATCTTGTCTATTTTTTTTTCACTTTCTCCTTAACCCTCAAGTTCAGTGGGTATGGTCGGTGATTTACTAGATTTTCATATAGTTTTAGCATGATTTTCATCTTCCCTATAACTCCCTTGATCCCCTTCAGTTTCATGACCAATGAAGGGAACAAGTCTTCATATTCTCTGAGGAGGTCGAAAATTTCCTTTGTAGTCTTCTTATCCTAAAAATATCCAATTGAGGCTAACTTGGGTTTGTCATCGGTCTCAATGTTATGTTTCCGCAACTTCAATGGGAGTAAATGTGGATCATCATTGATAGGTTCATCCTTGATATCCCTTTCCCCTTTGGTTTCATGGAATGATAGATGTTGTAATTCCTCTAAATCATCTTTATCTAGGACTTTGTCCACCTTCCCACAGGTTATTGCTTCATGATATCTAGACTCGTAGATATGTTGTAAAGTCTTATGATCTATGTAGCCCTCCATTAACTAACTCGATGTGAGAAGAATCTGCTTGACAGCCCGCGACACCTCAGTCGACCTCTTTTTTCAGTCTAAAAATCAAAATATGCTGACAAACTAATCAACCAAAGTGTCCCAATATCCAGTATGTTTCTTTATTTATTCTTGCACATACCAGGATTTTGGAAAGGTTCTCAGGGTGTGCTACAACCATGCACCCATAACTCCTTTGTAAATCCTTCCCAATTCCATCTCTCCTTACAATTTTGCAAATCTTGTCGATGATTAGAGTCCCCCCTATATTTGACAAAATCTTGAGTGTACTCCTCTACTTGTTTGAATCTTACTTCCATGGCTATTTTGATCTTCTCCCATTCCTGGAGGTAGTTCCAGTCAACTCCCCACCATATTGGCAATGTCGCTTGTAATGCGACATTTATTAGAGGTGCTATATGTTCTTCAATAACCGTTGCATCAATCTGTTGATAAATGAATTTACTGAATCTATACCATTAAAGATGTGGAAATCTCGTACCTTAGTGCATTTCCAATTGATCCAACACATTGTGGTGCAATGTCTAGTGTTGATTTCATATCCACCTGACTTCCAATTATCCCCATTTCCATTGGTGGGGTTGGGTCCCTATCACCTTCCGGACCCACTTTGGTTGCGGCCATCTTTGCTCTTCCCATTGAAATTCCTTTCGTACTTTCTCCCTCTTCCGGATCTCTTAACACCACTCCTACTTGGTGCAATTCTTTTGTTTCCTTTTAATTGCCCGCATGGCCCTAAGCCATTTATACACTATTTTTCTCTCCTTTGCACTCTTATATCCCTGACCTTTCAAAAGTTATCTGCATCCATCGTCGTGACATTCTCATAGTTCTCTGCTCAGTAGAATTCTTCCCTTTAGGTCCTTCCCCTAGTACTAGGTGTTTACACTTTCATGCTTGGGTTCTAGAACACCAACAAGCCCTCTTCCACCATTAAAACCTTAATCCACAAGGTAGCCTCTTTCTATAGCTTCCCTTGCAACCCCAGCCAGAACACGACTTCAACTTTCATAAAATATTGATTAATTTCTATTGCAAATTCTATAATATACCCTTCCACCATGGTCTGTACCCAGAAATCTACCACTCTCATCAGACTTATATCAAGGCGATGTAGCATAAGGAGATCCACTTGATTCAATGAGTGACGAGATGGGTTTTGTCAATTGGACTTTTCTTTCACTTGCAATGTCTGCAACCTATAGTAAAGTTCTTTTAGGAACTTGCACCAAAATATCTCGTATAGATCACTAGTAGACTTTGAATATAGGATTTCTTCTCCAATAGTTCGTTGGCGGAGTTGAGCTTGTTGAGAAGCAAACTGGTCCACTTTCTCATTCCACCAATTTGGTAGTTCTTTCTTAAAGATCCTCTATACCATATTCTAAACCCCCTTTTCAAATTTCAGGTCCTGGCAATGGAACCATTTGTTGGCACATAAATAGCAACAAGTTCGAGACCCAGAGTTTGGGCATAAGGGCCAACAAGGTTTTGTTGTATTCTAGAACAACACCATCATTTTGACCTTACCTAGAATGGGTAAGGAGTCTCACCCAAAGCATGTCATGACCTTAGTTAGATGGGAGTTGAGATCTAGTATTAGGTAGAATCATATTACAGAATCGAGAATAGAGAACACTAAATCATTCTACAAGGAAGTTTGATCGCAACATGCCATATATACTAAAATAAAGAGACTACTTAAAATATGAGCATACATTAAAATCTTAAAGAACCAGAATAACATGCAACTAACACACAATGGTCCCAATAGCAATCTTCATCATTTAACTGAGTGGTGAATACCTTACATCAGGCTCAAGGCCTCTTTCTCAACATAACAATACACAAGTCTATGGGCTGATAGATACAAAGCAGTCTCATAGCTCCGCAAAAACAATGGTAACAACATCAATAACAAAAACAACGATTTGTGGTTCTCATTTCTACCTTTTGACTCATCTCTACATGACAACTTGAACTAACAATTCCTTCTCATGATCTTTGCCTTCTCCCTTGCTCAGATTTCCTTGCTCTTTTCTTGCCTAGTTGTATCTGATCCTTCTGTCCATCCCTCTGCAACTGCTACTCTTATGCGATTTCCTTCCTTCTTCCGTGTTGTTATCCCACAATTCTCCAATTTGTTTCTAGTAATGTAAACATTTCAAAAAATTCATGCAAGAAATATCATTAACATTTAAAAAAAAAAAGAGATACAAGAATATTTCATGCATTGTGGATGGTTCCATATTTAGATGATAATATTTTTTCCCTCTAACCTTAATTATGATGTAACCAAAATCATAGAAGATGTGTACACCAACAAGATAAGATAATGAGGCCATTATCTATTCACCCTAATCTTCATGGTAATGTTGAGGCCATATAGACTAGTTTGATAGGTTATTGATTTTAGAAAGGGCATGTCCAAAGTATGATTTCGAAGGAACAATGAGGCTTAGTAACTCCATATGCATGTATATAGCTTCCATTCTTAGTTATATATCTATTACCAATCAACTCCAAGGAAATGATAGGTCCCTATAATACTAGTGATTACCCCATTACTATTGTAGTTGTATCCCTTATTAATATTGTTATGCCCCTATTGTCCCCATATTTTTATTACTGTGCCCCATAGAATCCCTCTATTGTTATTTTTGTGGCTTTATATTATTATTGTTAGGTCGGCTGGGTTATATTGTGACTCAAACTCCTATATATAGAAAGGAGGTTTTGTCATTTGAATCATCCAAGAATTGTTCATTTATGTAATGTAAAGGAGGTTGCCCCCTTGAAGAAGCTGAATTCTAAGGTGTTGATCTAACTTTTCTATCTTTTTCTTGAGCTGGTTTCATAACATTTGGTATCAGAGCTTTGAATTCTAGGGTTTCGCTGCTCCAAATAGGTCATCATGGCATTTTCACTATAAATTTTTTTCTACGATGTTTCGGAAGCTAAAAAAAAAACCCGTTTGAGAAGAAATCGTGCTGAACCTCAGTTCCAAATTTCATAACTTTTTGCTCTATATTTGTAGGAGATATGATCTAAGGAAGTTGGTCGTTTTTTAGACTCCTGAATTGCATTCCAAACAGGTGACATCGGGAAAATTGTTATAACTTTCTCTCTAAGCATCATACTGAAATTTTGTTAGAACATATAGAAAGAGGACGGATTGTAGTTTCTTGTATATATTTTTCAGAGCCAAAGGTCGAAACAGTGACTTGTGGCACTTCGTACAAGTTCACGCTACTGAACTAGTCTATAATCAGGTCACTGTGGGAGATTTCGTATAACACTTTCTTGGAGTATCCAATTTGGATCAGACTTGTGGCATTAGAAAGAGGATGCAGAGGGCTACCACAGGTCAAAATTTCAAAACTTGATGGTCTGAAATTACATAGATACATCATATTCAATATCAAGCTCCTACAAAGTGAAAAAAGGTGTGTAGTTTTTTTTAAATTTTTGCATAAGCTTGGTTTGAAAAATTAGTTTGAAGGAATTCAAAGGGCATAGTAAAGCATTATTATCGGTAATTGATGCCCCGAGGAAAGAAAATGCAAACACCTAGTAAGCAACTTGAAAACTCTAGCATGACTCACGAAGAAGAGGAAGAAATGCAACATGATATATCAAAATTAAGAGACCAAGTGCAACAATTGTCACTTGCACAAAAAGGAATGGAATCTAATGCTAGGACCCCATATTGTCTCTCTCTAACCATACATTTTGTTATAAAATCACCCTTTTCAACCCATATTTGAAAGTCCTTGTTAGTGTTTTGACTCAATTATTCCAAAGGTATGCAGTGACTCTTCTCATCGCTATATGTTTAATTATTTAACATATAATCATGCTATCTTCATAATTGATCTTTGAAGTTGATTAGTTGTTGAAGAATTAAAGAATGATGTGCAGCCTGCATTGCTGAAACTGCCTGAAGCCGGCAGGACTATCTTTTGCAGTTGCTGAAATAGCAGGAACAACACACAAATCTTGAAGTTGAAATAGTTGAGATTTGCGTACCAAATTTGACAACAATAGAGGAACCCGATCGATCACTGAGGAAGCTGTTACATTAGATGTAACGTTCATAATCTAAATTACTGTAACAACATGTTGTTGACGGGAAACTGATTTCCCTATTTTTGTATAATGGGTTGAACTAGAATCTATAATGTAAATCTTTTGTAATAGATGTCTCCTCTATATAAAGAGGAGACATCTACATTAGAAGGGGGGAATGAACAGGCTATAACAGGAGGTTTTAGTTGAGGGAACGAGACTAAATCTTTTATGTAACATGGTATATTGATGAATGAATAGAGTTTTGTTCTGAGTATCTCATTTTAGTTTATGTTTCCTGGGGAATCTCGTGAGAAGGACAGGGCCCACCTTCATCACAATATTCACCCATTATCTTTATATCATGTGTTAAGTGTGATTTCTATTCATACCTTGTTAACAAGTATTGTTTCTGGATGTTATTTTACCTTTTTTGAAACTCTGTTTCTTTCTTAATCGATTGATGTTATTTCATGAGTGTCTCGTCGGTGATTAGGTTTACAGAGTGAATTGACAAACTAGATAAACAGGGGCAGGTGTTGAAGCTTCCTGCACTAGGGATAGGGTCCTGATCCTTTGTTACAGAATAGCCATTGTTTTCTTTTGCATATTTATTCTTTCTGATCAATTATTCATCTCTTGTTAGATATCTGCAATAGAGTATAGTTGTTGTAACACAGAGTGAAGCTTTAAACGAGGTGTGATTTGTTTATACTACAAATTTTGGTGTTATTAAGATTGAGTACATATAGTACGTAGTTGCCTTTGAAATAATCAAACTTTCCCGGGTTGACAATTTATGTGGCACTCGACTATTTAATTAATAAGCAATTAAAGTGACCAACATTTTGGTGCCGTTGCCGGGGAAGGCGACCGAAGATTTTAAGAGCATTAATGATTTTCTTTTAGATGTACAGGATGCATGAGAGGACACATGAAAACTAACCCTACAGGCGGCAGGGGCAAAGGCAGAGGAGGAAGGAAAACTTTCATTGACGACATTATTTTAAAAGCTGAAACATCTCAGAAGATAAGCTCTCGGAGGCCACAGACTCAACACTCTCTCCAGACGGACTACGAAACAGAGGAAGTATTGGGACCAGAAAGGGCCGAAGAGACAGTAGAACAAATTGAGGAGTCAGTGGAAGATATTGAAGAACCAATAGAAGATATTGAAGTTGAGGAACCAGTTCAGAACATTGAGAGCCCAATAGAAAGCGCTGAAGACCGGGCAAGTGAAAAAGGGGAATAACTAATGGACGGAAACAATGAAGGAACCTTTGGTGGGGGACGAAGAGAAGGAAGAGGAGAAAATTCCCTTTCCACCTTGGAATTCCCTATTGAAGATCTTCCTAGAGGGGCAACTCCTATTAAGAACATCCCACTCTCAGCCCTACCTAATTTCCATGGTTTATCATCTGAAGACCCTGATGAATTTCTGTTTGAGTTTGATATATTGTATAGAAGTTATGATTAAGTTACTAATCCTCAAAAGTTAAATTTATTTTCAACAACATTAAAATGAAATGCACTGAGGTGGTTCATGAGCCTGTGAGGACATGTGATCACAACATGGGAGCAGATGAAATAAAAGTTCCTGGCCAAATACCAAGACTATTGCCGAACAAGAGAGAGGAAGGAGAAATTATTTAAGATGGTTTAGAAGGAGGACAAAAATCTGGAGGATTTCGTGGAGAGGTTACAATATAATTTGCAGAGATCCAATCACCCTAATATGAGTAAGGATATTCTTAAGTCAATACTGTTGAAAGTGGGTACGGGATGACTGTTTAGACATGTTGAATATGCTTGGAAAAGGGCATATATCTAAGGAATCATATGATGAGATTGTCAACCTCTGTAAGAGATGTTCAAGGGGAGTAGTAAACAAACCAAAAAGCAGAGATAGTACATAATCAAGAGTCCAAAAATAAGCTAGTGGAGGAGCAACAAGGGCTGAAATAGTTAACTTACTTGAAGAATTTAAAACTGAAATTTAAGCTCTTTTGCTTCACAAATTGATACCTTGCAGGTTAAAAATAAGCAGGCAGAGGCAGAAGCTGCTTTGGCTATTTTTTGCTCTAAATGCATAGAAAAACACCCACTAAGGGAATGCCCACTGGACAAGGTACCAATTTTCACCATTTGCGAGAAGGACCATGAGACTCAACAATGCCCTTCTTTACCAGGAATAAAAGCATCACTGCAACCAACTGAAGAAGAAGCTGAAGAAGTTTACTTGCTGACACAGAGGAGGCAATGGCAACCACGAGGACAAGGTACAAATTCTAATATGCCATTTAATTGTTGGAATAATCATCCTCCTTTTCAAGCAAATTACCCACCCTTAAATCAAATGCAATACCCACCCTTCAACCAAATGAACTTCCCACCCATGCAGCAACCAAACCCTCCCTTTATGGATCCTACAATATGGAATCCCTGGTCTCTACAACAATCTTATTTTAATCAATGGAACCCAAGCTGGACAGCTCAGCAAAACCCATTTCCAAACCAATTCCCCCAGTATCATCAATCTCTCTCTCTAACATCAAACGCTCGACCGAATAGCCAGATAATGAGACCCCAACTGCCTGTACAACCGAACCCCAACCCTAATAATAATAAAGCTCTGCAAGTCATCGATATTCAGAACCAACCTATTTTCCCTATGCAATGTAATGATATTCATTTGCAGTCTAGGAGAGTAGTTGAACCTATTATTGATGACATTACTTCTTCTGACTCTGATAAAGAGGAGATAGAAAAGATAAGTCATCCAATAAGAATGCTGGAATAGTTGAGTCACCCTCTAATAAACCTGCTAAAATAGCAGAGCCGCCATTCCCTGAACGTCTGGCTCTTACCAAGACACTTGAGCCACCTACTTTTAACCTTCTAAGAGAATTGCAGAATCTGTATGTTAAAATTCCACTCTTACAAGCACTTAGAGATGTACCAATTTATGCTAGAACTATTAGAGACATTTGCGTTAAGAAACCTAGAAGAAAAGCTAAATATCCCCTCACAGTTCATGTGATGGGTGATCTAGCTGCTTTAATGACAGGAAAAACCCCTCTTGTGAAATATGGTGACCCTGGTCATCCTACAGTTACAATACATGTTGGAAAAACTTTTGTTTCCAGAGTTCTGGCAGATTTAGGTGCTGCTATAAACATTATGACACTTGAAACTGCACAGTTATTACAGTTAAATAATGTAATTAGAGAGACCCCAACCATTCTAGAGCTAGTTGAACGTTCCACAATCAAACAAGAAGGGGTTATTGAAGACCTGATAATTTCAGTCGAATCTTGGAACTACCCAGCTGATTTTGTTGTATTACAGACTAAAACAAAGTTGGGGGGACATCCATTGATTTTAGGGAGACCTTGGCTAGCTACAACAAACGCATTCATCAGTTGTAGATCAGGTTCAATGACAATTTCTAATGGATGTGAAACTAAGCAGCTCACTCTTTACCCTCATGCTACACCTATAATTAACAATGATAACTTTGTATGGATAGACTATGAGGATGATGATACCGAACCCATCTTGACTATTGGACAAGCCTTAACGTTTAAAGATACAACCGAGGATGAACTAATTAGTAATTTTATTTCCGAACCTTCTTCAGTTAACTCTGAAACAAATGATCAATTGACTGCAATCTTGGAACCTGAATCACAGCAAAACCTTAAAACTGAAAAATTTATCTCAAACATCAACTGATATATCCTCCAAGAGTATAACAGTAGAAATCGAGCCTGGCAAAACATTGAATATAAACCCTAACTTAACAAATGTTGAAACACAACAGTTAATGAAGTTACTTCGTGAAAATAAGGAAGCATTCGCATGGGATTACACAGATATGAAGGGAATCTCTCCTGAATTATGTACTCATCATATTTATATCAAAGACGGATCTCACCTTGTCTGTCAACCCTAGCAACGAATGAATCCCAATTTAAGGGAAATTGTGAAAGAAGAACTTCAAAAATTGCTTAATGTAAGATTTATATACCCTATATCTGATAGTGAATGGGTTTCTCCATTAGTGATTGTACCTAAGAAAAACGGGAAATGGAGAGTGTGTGTGGATTGTAGAGCTTTAAATAAAGCCACTCAGAAAGATCATTTCCCCTTACCATTTATTGATCAGGTGCTAGACAGTTTGTTAGGAAAGAAATTATTTTCCTTTTTAGATGGTTTTAGTGGATATAACCAGATCAAGATTGCACCCCAAGACCAAGACAAGACCACTTTTACTAGTCCATGGGGAACTTTTGCCTATAGAGTTCTTCCATTTGGGCTATTTAATGCTCCAGCAACATTTCAAAGAGCAGTGATAGGAATTTTCTCTGATATGCTTAATGACTATTTGGAGATATTTATGGATGACTTTACTCCTTATGGTGTGACTTTTGAAGATGCATTACAAAACCTTGAGAAAGTACTTAAAAGATGTATAGAAGTCCATCTTGCCTTAAGTACTGAAAAATGTCATATGATGATGAATCAAGGAATTGTATTGGGACACTTCATCTCATTCCTAGGAATTCAAGTTGATTTAGCTAAGGTGCAGGTAATTCAGACTCTTTCTATCCCTAAAACACAAACTGATGTAAGAAGTTTTTTAGGACATGCTGGATATTATAGAAGATTTATCAAGGATTTTTCTAAAATAGCTTCTCCTTTGTTTGTGTTACTTATGAAAAATGCTGAATTCAAGTGGACTGATGGTTGTCAAAAAGCATTTAATGAACTTAAGCATTAGTTGTCTACAGCTCCTATTTTAAGAGGACCTGATTGGGCACTGCCCTTTCATATATCCTCTAATGCTTCAGATACTGCAATTAGAGCTATCTTGGGTCAAGAAGAAAACAATCTTCCTTATGCTATCTATTTTATTAGTAAAAATATGACCTTTGCTGAACTTAATTACACAGTTACTGAAAAAGAATTTTTAGCAGTCATTTATGTTATTAACAAGTTTCGACATTATATTACCCGTTACACTACTTTTGTTCATACTGATCACTCGGCCATTAAGTATTTAATGAATAAATCGGTCACAAATGCTTGAGTTACCAGATGGTTATTATTACTACAAGAATTTGATATTACAATTGTAGATCGACCAGGTAAAGAAAATGCAGTTGCTGATTTCCTTTCTCGGATAAAAACTGATGAGAACACTCCAGTAGATGATTCCTTTCCTGATGAATATTTATTTGCAGTATCTGCTCACTCACCTTGGTATGCAGACATTGCCAATTATTTAGTTGCAGGGAAGCTACCATCACACCTCTCACACAGAGAGAAAAAAAAGATCATTCAACAAAGTGCTCGATACCGCTGGATAAGTGGGTGTCTTTTTCACACAGGACTTGATCAGGAAATTTAGAGATGCATTAGAGAAGATGAGGTTTATGATATTGAAGGCTTGTCATGATGGCCCTTGTGGAGGGCATTTTTCTGATAAAAGAACATCACATAAGGTTCTTAGAATGGGTTATTATTGGCCCGCACTTTTCAAGGATGCAAAGAAGTATGTCAGGGCCTGTGATAGCTGTCAGAGAATGGGCTAGCCTAATCACAGGGATGAAATGCCACTGAACCCCCAGGTAATACTTGAACCCTTTGAAAGATGGGCTCTAGATTTCATAGGTCCCATCAACCCTCCATCCAATCAAAGAGTTTATATACTAGTTTGCACAGATTATATGACTAAATGGGTGAAAGCTAAGGCACTCCTTAGAGCTAATGAAGAATCTATTTTAACCTTTCTATTTGAATAAATCTTTGTTAGGTTTGGATTTCCTAGAGAACTAGTCACAGATGGAGGACCTCCTTTCAACTCTCATGGCTTTAAAGATACATTTCAGAAATATCATATTAATCATAAAATGACTACGCCTTATCACCCCCAGGCCAATGGGTAGGTGGAAAGTACGAATAAAGTCATAGAAGCCATTTTAACAAAAATGGTAAAGGAGAATAGAAGGGATTGGTTTCAAAGGTTGTCTGAAGCATTATGGGCTTACAGAACTACTTGGAGGAACACTACAGGTTTTTCACCTTATGAATTAGTTTATGGTAAAAGTGTTGTTTTTCCTGTGGAATTTGAAATTAAAACCTTAAGAACTGCTTTAGCTATTAACCTTGACTTGGCTGATGCACAGACAGCTAGGTTGCAGCAGCTTCATGAATTGGATGAAAGAGGTTGGATGCCATCCATCAAACAAGTATGATACAACAACAAAGAACCAGGTGGCATGATAACACCACTAAGCATAAGCAGTTCCAAAAAGGCAATTGGGCTCTATTGTATGACTCTCATCTTGAAAATTTTCAAGGAAAATTAAGAACAAGGTGGCTAGGACCTTATGAAGTAGACACTGTTTTCCCAAATGGAACAGTCAGGCTCCTAACAATTGATGATTCTAGAACACCATTATTAGTGAATGGGTATCGGCTCCGTTTGTATCAACAACCTATTTCTAAAGAGGATTTCAAAGCCACTTGCATGACAGATATACATTATGTCTTTTTGGGGGAGTCTGCTATCCCTCATTGTACTTAGTTCTTCTATTATTTTTTTTAGATTAGATTTCTTAACTAATAATCCCTGTCAAGGGTTGCCATGTTACAATTAACTATTTTGCAGATCTTAGATTCAGAGGCTGGATGAGAAGAACAATTTCAATACAGGAAGGATCAAGCTTTGGCTTGGGAAACATTGCCATTTCACTTCAAATCATAATCCATTCCCTCTCACTACCCTTCTGCAACATCTTCCCATTTTTCCCATTGCTGAAACACCATTTTCCCATTGCTGAAACACTATTTTTTTCCTGTTGCTGAAACACTATTTTTTTTTTTTCCCATTGCTGAAACACCAATTTTTTTTTCTTCCCCATTTTCTCCATTAAGGAAACACCAATATTTTCCATCTTTCCCTAAGAAGCACCAATTTTTTTCTCGAGATTGAGGCATTACTTTCTCTCAAAAACGATGGATACATATCACTCTTCATTAAAGGAATCAGCCATTCGTCCTGATAATTGTGTTCCTTCACTATCACTTCTCGTGAATATAGAAAACCTTTTGTATAAATACCCTCATACTTTATAAACCCTTTTTCATGACCATCGGTGATCTATTAACGAATGAGATTATATTTTCTGCACAACAACCAAAGGTAAAATGTGAATGTATGCGTGTTTATGTGTAAATATTAAACTGTAGTTAATGAGAAGATATTGATATGATTGCCAAAATCACCGTACATTCAAACCTATCATTCTAGCCGTAGTTGGGGGGAATACCAAAATATTGCAATTATTCCATGATACGCCAATTACCATCATTTCTTTTTCTTTCACGGCCGTGTCTCATCACCCCATCTCTGTCTTATTGTGTCATAACCTCATTTGCAACATCTTACTCTGTTTTGGCTGCGGTAACTCGGTTCTATACTCTGGATTTTACTGAACCAGTAACTATGGGAGGAAATGTTGTTAGACATGAACCCGACTCAACAGCTCTATTGGAACTTTACCATGAAGCATACCAAATTTTTCTACAAGAAGGATGGGTGGACTATTTCCGAAGGCTCCCGGATTTTGATTCTCAGCAAGTTCTGGAATTCGCATGCAATTTGAAAGAAGGATACACTAATGTTCAGGGAGTGCAAATTCTAGTAACGGAGGAGGATATAGCGTAGGTTTCAGGGTTACCAACCAATGGTATTCGTTGGTTCAGTCGGAAACACCTCATTCTCAACGCACAGCAAGATTTTCTTCTACCAGGGGAACGGGTCGAACCTAAAGGCAGGGGTGTTGCACTCTGTTCACTACCACTGCCATGGCCGAAGGTTGCAAAGTTCATTAAGCACTACTTCACCTGTGAGGGACGTTACCAGGTAGTGTACCAGCACAACTTTGTGTTGTTGAATCATTTAAGACATGGTTGTTTATTAAATATGCCATACTATCTACTTAGCTATCTAAACAATATGTCACACTATTCCGTGAATGCAAGGCACCCACTCCTCTTCCTCATGCACCATCGCTTGGTTCAGCTCCTAATCCATAGGGGCTTTGCTCTGCACAATCCCCCTCCCCTTGACAACCCTCCCTAGCAAGTTGCTGAAATCATTCAACCGGCAGTAAAAAATCTCCAGCAAGCTGCTGAAATTCAGCACCAACAGCCGAAACACCCCAATTGGGCACTAAAAATCCGCAACAAACCCCACCCCTTAATGTAACCAAATCATCCACTCCCATCATCCATATTCCCAGTGATAATTCGGATGATAATACCCCCATTATTAAGCTCAAAAGAAAAAGACAAGAAAAAACTGCATGCCCACTAAAGAGAAGAACGAAGGCTCCAATTAAGGAAGCCGATATTACTAATAATCCCCCTATCCTAAGGAAAAATTTTCGTAAGAGAAAAACCATTGTTTTTCCTACCTCCTTACCTCGGCGACAAACGAGAATGTCTGCAGCAGCTGAGGCCATCACCCCAAATTCCCCACCTATCATCCTAAAACCCCGTACCCCGCCAAGCCCTGAACCCTTACCTTCCTCACCCTCAGGTACCGAAATGCAAAGTGTTCAGGATTTTGTGACATCGTTTCTTTCAGAGGATGCAGCTGCTCCATAAGAACCAGCTGCTGATTTATCAAAAGTAGACACCCAAGATGATGTACAACATGTGGCTGTTCCACAAGAACCAGCCACTAACTTAACAGGTGATACACAAGAACCACCTATTGAGAAGCAAAAGATAGATGACCTAGATGTGGCTGTTACAAAAGAACCAACCATTGACCTAATAGGTGTTACACAAGAACCACCTGTTGAGAATGCAAATGATGAAGCTGCCATCAAAAAACGATCCTCCCATCCACTGGAACCTACAACTGCTACAGAAGGCCCGGTTACTTTAACCTCCCTTCAGGAAGAAAATGACTTTTTGAAATATGAGATTGAGGCTTATAAGCATGAGTTAACAATGGCAAGGGAAGCTTATGAAAAGGAACTCAATCTGTACATTTTAGCTCAGGTAGCATCTGCAGCTAAAAAGAGTGCAGAAAAGGATCGACACAATGAATACATGTGCAGTGAATGTGGTGATCTCTATTCTCGAGCCGGTTATAAGATAATCGAAGTTCCGTTGCCTGGATCCAGTCCTGTATCTGCTACTGCCATAGTTAAAAAGGAACACCCTGTTGTTACACAAGAACGAGCAGGGCCTTCAAAGACCTTTGAGGAAGAAATAAAACCACCCCAGCCTACCCTAGTTGTTACAGATGAGAAACCAGCATGAAAGTCTTTAAAGACTATATGTACCCAGACTGAACCTCGATGTGTAAGCATTGTTTCCACTCAGACTTCCAGTTTTCAAGAACTGAGGGATGCATGGAAGACATATTATGATCTCTCACAAGGAAAGGCATTTCAGCAACATAAATCATTATGGCTCAATCATGTATATAGAAATTGGGAAGTCCTCGAACAGTCTCGTGCACAACACAAGGAAAACAAAAAGCTAAAAACTAGACTGTCTCTTATCTTTGACTTGGTTCAAAGAATAATTTCCACTAGAAAACCATCTTTTAATTATTCTGTGTTTCTGAGAGAATGCTTAACATTCCTCCAAGTGAAAGCAATCAGAGATGGACGACCCCACCAGGTGTCTACACCTCAGCAGTTTATTGAGACTTTTGCAGAAGCGTCAAATAGTGAACATAACTTGTTATGAGAACTCTATCTTCATAATGAGGTCATGCCTGAAGATGGGAAGCTTAATTTAATTCCTCTCGTTGGTGATATTTAGATTAGAGCCTTCATTCCTTTCTTGGCTAATCATCTTACCTTGCAAAATGCTTTCATGTCAGCAACACACAATGAGGAGAACTACCTTCTCTAGATCCAAGCTGAGCCACAAAATGCCGATGTTTTTATTGCTGAACATCGACGAGTTCTATGAGAGCCAGGAATGATTGACCATATCAGAAAACTACAGGCAGCAGTCTTGGAGGACTACCAACACTATGTCAAGACTAAGGGAACTTTGGCCATACAAGCAAACAATCTATTTTGGGAACATTGTCCTAAGGAGATAAGGGAGTACCATCCCTTTAACCCTCTCAATCTTCAGGCAAAAATCTCACGAATACCTAACTATGTTAAATGTATTCAACAGTGTGCTGAGAAATGGTTGGGTTATCACTTTCACTTCCCTCTTCTATGGCTACCAAGATAGTAATACAAGGCTCAGTTCACGTTGACCAAAAAGGAGGAGCTTGCAGCATGGCAAAAAGTTCAGAATGTCCAAGGGTTCAGAGACATGGTTGACAACACTTTCTATACTTACTGCATAAGAAATTTGCAGTGTACATCTCAGTATTCCGACTCAGACTCAGAGTAGAATTTGCATGGGGACATGCAATCCTTTCAGTTGGGGGGGATGTTAGGACCCCATATTGTCTCTCTCTCACCATACATTTTGTTATAATATCACCCTTTTCAACCCATATTTGAAAGTCCTTGTAAGTGTTTTGACTCAATTATTCCAAAGGTATGCAGTGACTCTTCTCATCAGTATATATTTAATTATTTAACATATAATCATGCTATCTTCATAATTGATCTTTGAAGTTGATTAGTTTCTGAACAATTAAAGAATGATGTGCAGCCCGCATTGCTGAAACTGCCTGAAGCTGGCAGGACTATCTTTTGCAGTTGTTGAAACAGCAGGAACATCACGCAAATCTCGAAGCTGAAACAACAGGAAAAGCACGCAAATCTCAAAGTTGAAACAGTTGAGATTTGCGTACCAGATTTGACAACAATAGAGGAACTCGATCGATCACTGAGGAAGCTATTACATTGGATATAACGTTCATAATCTAAATTACTATAACAGCATGCTGTTGACGGGAAATTGATTTCCGTATTTTTGTATAATGGGTTGAACTAGAATCTATAATGTAAATCTTTTGTAATAGATGTCTCCTCTATATAAAGAGGAGACATCTACATTAGAAGGGGGGAATGAACAAGCTGTAACAGGAGGTTTTAGTTGAGGGAACGAGACTAAATCTTTTCTGTAATATGGTATATTGATGAATGAATAGAGTTTTTTTCTGAGTATCTCATTTTAGTTTATGTTTCCTAGGGAATCTCGTGAGAAGGACAGGGCCCACTTTCATCACAAGATTCACCCATTATCTTTCTATCGTGTGTTAAGTGTGATTTATGTTCATACCTTGTTAACAAGTACTATTTCTGGATGTTATTTTACCTTTGCTGAAACTTTGTTTCTTTCTTAATCGATTGATGTTATTTCATGAGTGTCTTACTGGTGATTAGTTTACAAAGTGAATTGGCGAACTAGATAAACAGGGGCAGGTGCTGAAGGTTCCCGCTCTAGGGATAGGGTCCTAATCCTCTGTTACAGAATAGCCATTGTTTTCTTTTGCAGATTTATTCTTTCTGATCAATTATTCATCTCTTGTTAGATATCTGCAATAGAGTATAGTTGCCATAACATAGAGTTAAGCTTTAAACAAGGTGTGATTTGTTTATACTACAACTTTTAGTGCTATTAAGATTGAGTACATATAGTACGTAGTTGTCTTTGAAATAATCAGACTTTCCCGGGTTGACAATTTATGTGGCACTTGACTGTTTAATTAATAAGCAATTAAAGTGACCAACATCTAATATGGATGGTTTAAAGAAAGACGTAGAAGCTAAGATGGATGTTTTAAAGAAAGACATAGAAGCTAAGATGGATTGTTTAAAGAAAGGCGTGGAAGCTAAGATGGACGATTTGAAGATAGATTTGAAGATAGACATGGAAGAATTGAAGATAAATATGAATAAGTTGCTACAAGAAATG
>APFE031442270.1:0-13868 GCA_000404065.3 Pinus taeda
TCTATCAAAAATTTATAATATATAATTTAATTTAATATATTAATATATGATAATGATGAATACTTTTTTATTTCCATGATAAGATTAAAAAACAGTTATTTTACTCTATTTGTGTGATTTTACGTTATATAAAATACATAAAATGCATATTATATATAACCTATTTAACGTAAAAGGATATATAAGAATAGGTAGTTTTATTTTATCTACTTATGTTTGAATTCCTTTTATTTACTTGTGTTTATGAAAAATATACGAAGTAAATGAGATGTATGGTAAAATTGATGTGGTAAAATATTTTAAATGCATGTATAGCACCGATATGATTGATGTAAAAAATCACATTTTTCTATAGTCATATATGTGCAAAATCACAATTTTTTTCTTTTTGTTTTTCAAGGATTAACGTTATTACCACAAAATATAAAATTTACGTCAAAAATATATGTCATTTCGGTCTTTTGCCAAGGAAACCAGACCATACCTAAAATTGGTCCCTATAGAAGGCCATAAGTGGTCGACACTATCTAGCATAACCAGACATAAACACAAAAACATCAAAAGGTTGTTCTATCCTATCATGTCAATGAAGACTATAAAGAGGAATTTCATACTTAGCATAAATAAATATCATAAACTCAGTGAGGAGGATCGTAGTTCAATCTTTCTTTGGGAATATGATATTCTCGTGTAGCGAGCGACCTTAGGGTTTTTGTTGCAATCCCAATATGTCTTTATATTTGTGCCTACCTGTTGGTGATGTCTTTCAATCTCCAATCATGATGCATGAGTTGAGCATGCATATGATCCAATGTATATAGTAGATCCCTCCTTGCTTCGTGATCATCCAAGAGTGCCCGACCAGGAAGTAATTTTAATTTTCTAATAGAGGTTGATAGAATGCATGTACTCATTCCTTCTACTCTTTGTCTGCACTATATATCGAATCCAACTTTCCCACTCATTTCTCCCTTTTGCATCAGAAAAAGACTTTCTATGAGAGGATGCTACATGTTATTATGGACTATTAGGCTTTGGATAAGGGCTCTCCTCTTTTTTCCATAATATGTGTATATTGTAATTCCAGAGTATAGTCACCTATGAAATATAATCTGTGAAAAGGAGTGGAGGAGGCGTAAGGTCATAGTGGAATTGGTCATTGATGTATGTTAAAAGCATCAAAATCTATGTTTGATATGCATATTGACACATTGTGAATTCTATGTATACAACTTTTAGCTCAAAAGCTTACGAAGATTCATGTCAAACTTGGGTTTAAATAGGTATTTTTTTTATCTTAGATTGTGAGACTTCATGTCTCATGTATTCATATGACATATAATATTCTATGGGGCCTACTAAAAGTTGATGATCGAATATTTATTTTAGCTTCAGAAATTGATGGAGATGCAACAAGGTTTAATCGACTCGAACCTTTTATTTATTTGAATTGTGTCACTTACACAACCATTTGAAAGATCAAAATGTTTCTTGTGCTCATTTTCGAAAAAATAAATAAATAAGTAAATAAAAATAAAAAACAAAAAATTAAAAATAGAGGTAGAGGTGGGGTTTTGTAGGATTGTTGATGTAGTTGTAGAGGCTAGCAATAGAAGTGTATATTTCTATGATGAAAGCACCATGTTTCGATATGAGAGATGGTGTCCACATCCTTTGCAAGCAAAACCCTATACAAAACTTCTAAAAATATGATCCCTTAACAAATAAGACTTTTTTTACTCGATAATCCTTAGTTTTCAAATGGAATTGTCCTTTTATTAAAAGAAAATTACATGCTCATATGTGATACATGGAAGAGAGGAGATAGCATATGTAATGTGTATATTAGCTTAGCATTGATTCATCTTACACATACATGATTATATTAGACATTATAGAAAATATATATTCTTCTCTCTTTTTCATGATTAGATGAATATTTATCTTGCTTCTCAATTATATATATATATATATATGTGTGTGTGTGTGTGTGTGTGTGTGTGTGTATAAGATTGTTTTGGGTTTGAAAACGTAATTGGAGAAAACAATTCTTGGGTTCAAATGCCTAAATCATTGGGAGGAGAAGCTTGGAAGCACGTAAATCTGCATAGAAAATTTTCTTGTTGGTCCTCACAACATAAATTAATTATGTGGAATTTTAAAAATTAATTAAAAATCTCAATCCATATATCTTATGTCGAAGTGATTCACTGAAAGAGAACTGAAACATTTCCCATGGAAAAGAAAACTCAATTTTCCACATACTTTTATCGAATTAATTGATTATTTATGTAGGATTAGAATCATGTAATAATGAGATTAAAATGACCATACTAATTCAATTTTGCATGCTTTTTTTATCACAATTCTCATTCAATTGTAGAATGACTAAGAAAACTTAATTGAGTTAAAAATTATATGTTGTAAACCTCCTTAAATATATGTGTTGATATTTTTTGCTAGAAGAGTTCAACTTCAACTCCTCTTACCTTATAAGCAAGTATGCAACCATTAGCCCTAATAACTCCAAAGTCCCATAATGTCGTGATTTTTATAATACCTATAGATCCTAAGACCATTAACTAATGATATTATTAAACACAATGTCGATAAATTGATGGTCGCATACTTGTATATAAGGTGGCATATTTTAGTCTAAAATCAACGACTATCATTCTTTACCTAAGCCAACCCACAAAAAATCACTTTAGGTTGTATAATTTCTTTACTTCTCCTCTACTCTATGTGAAAATAATCTTTAATTTAAAATCAATTAGTCATTCTTATGATTTATTTTAATTTTAAAACGATAACAAGATTGACAAAGTAGGGCCCATTGCACGGTCTTTGTTATGAGAGACTACCTATAATATTTTTGAACAAGACTGATAATCAAGTATTTTCAATCTTTACAATTAATTTCTATTTGATTATTAACTTCGTTGCTAGAAAAAATGACATAAAAATAGATTTTAAAATAAAAAATATGTGATAATTATTAATTATAATGACACAATAAGATTTAATAACTAATTTCTTTGTTATGGTCATTTTGTTTTTTTCCTCGAAATTTTTAATATAAGGAAAATATTTAAAGGAAAAAATTATTGGTGAAGGGTTAATTTGTTATCAAAGTACCGTTCTTTGAGTGCAAAATTTTAAACATAGTGTTGTTTGTCATTTAAAAAATTCAATTAAATTCAAACCCTCCCTTTCACTACTTGTCAAGTTGCCCAACCCAAATATTTACCATGAAACAAACCATAAATTTTGACTCGTAGAGAGGAATTGAAATTCAAACCCTCCATTCCACTACTAGTCAAGGAGCCCAACCCAAATATTTACCATGAAACAAAAAAGAAATCTCCCAAAAACCAATGACACTAGTGTTGGAGGTCTCTTGAAATCTGACATAATCAGATTCATCTGTCATGACGCAAAGGCGTGCGGCAAAGGATGGCCACCAAGCCACCTCTCTTAATTGCATCATTTATCCCATACTCATTCATTTCGACCATCAACAACTCGACTGAGATTAAAATTCTTTGAAATACTAAAAAATGATATTTTAGTTATTCAAGTGTTTTTGAATTCTTAATATTTATATATAAAACACACACGCATGATTTTATATACATTTTTCATAATAATGTAATGTTGTAATTTAAGATTAATTGAAATTTTTAACTTGTAACCTTTGGTAATATATTTAAATATAATATCTATAAAATTGTAAATTTTATTTTATTGGTTGTATTTTTAAAATTCATTGTAATTTTCAACTTTTTTTTTTTTGTAACCCAACAACGAAAAGTAGATATTACACATTTGTACAAAACCCTTTGAAAAGACCCATTGAGTAGTGGTGATTGCTAGTTCTAAGATGGTATCTCCACGAAAGATAATCTATATCAATGATCAAATTGGTATAGTTATGGATGCTAATAGAGTTATCTAAAACAAATATTATTTCCGAAGGAAGAAAAAAATTAAATGTTTCACAATAGCGGAGGAAACTATGAGCAATGTAGGAAGAACAACTCTTATTTCCACATTCTTTCTTTCCAATGTGGTTAGGGAATTCCGTGCCCTTGAGTGAAACTCTACCATGTTATAATAGATTCCCTGCCCTTGTATCAAACTCTAAGCATAAACAAAAATATTGTAGCATGATTGATTGATGATGGGTGAGAAGAGAAAGGCATTTATCTCTAGAAAGAGTTTTAGTTATTGAATGTGTATCTTTTTTAATATTTTGTCTTGTAAGTTTGAACAAAAGAAATCCAAATTTTGTAGATGTGGAGAGATTTCTCTACGTGCTATTAAACTTCCATATGAAATAGACGACTTTTTGTTTTTAGAGATAAGGAGATGAAAAACGGGACTTATAGAAAATTACATGTTATATAATAAATGCACAACATTATATATGAAGTTTCCTTTGAAAACATTGTTAAATTGTTGGATCAAATGAAACTTCCTAGCATTTTCAATGATATTGTTAGTGAACATGTTGTTCGCGCTGTGAAGTTTTTCTCGCATTTGTAAAGGAAACACGTTGAGATTAGTCAACGAATGTGTAAGTGGAAATTTTGTTGTAATTCACTACTCTAATTGTTATCTAGCGAAGTATAGATGCTTCAAGAAGAATATTGGACGAAGATGTTGAAAATTGAACCAAGGTGTTGGAGATCCAAACAAATATTCCAAGTGCATGCATGCTTTTAGAAAAACATGAAGGGCAACAACGACTTGCATGCAAGAAGAATGGTTGGTCAAAAATTTATAAATGTGGGTTGGGTCCATACATGAACACGTAACTAAAGAGAGTTGGTCAAAAATTTATAAATGCGGGTTTGGTCCATACACAAAAACGTAACTGAAGCGAGTTGGAACACATGGGAAGTAACTCATAGAGAGAGAGAGAGAGAGAGAGAGAGAGAGAGAGAGGAGAGTCTTCGACCAAGCTTTGTAAATCACGAAATATTGAGGGAAGAGGCACTAACATACAAAAGTAAATAGAGACATCCTTAGAGAGGATGATGCATACCTCTCAATGTGGTCGCGTAATTTTGTGCAGTGATTATGTCCAATAGAGTATCCCCGAGGTCTTTGCAAGGTTCATAGTTTATCTTTGTTTTGTTTATTTGGCTTATTAGTTTGAACACACATTGAATTTTTAAACTTTGATATAACATAAAAATTATTTTGTTCAAATTTGTGACCATGAGAAATGATAGGGGAGTGTGGAGATCTGAGATAACCACTCGATAGAGATGTGGAAAATATCGACAAAGAGACCTAATTTGCCGACGATTCGAGAGAAGGAAGACAATGTTCGTGTCATATGTATCATAATCTCTTGTTGATATTTTATCGCCCTTCATAGCAATATTAAGAATATAAACATCATTCCCAAGTATAAAGCTAATATAGCAAGGCGGTTATTATCCTCCCGTTATTCCTTGAATGAATTTTGTTTTAGGAATGCTCTGAAACAATTCTTTATAGTTAGGTGGAAAAAGTGTAAGATTGATGGACATGTGCTATATCAAAAGACGAAAAGTTTGTTCAAAATTCTCCAATGCATTGAGTGAATGTTAGAATCCTTCTCATTGCCTTTGTCCCAACTCTAGGAAGACAACATTAAGGATTTAGGTCACAATGTGTGGAAGAACGTAATGTAGTTTTATTGTGACATTCATAAAGCCATGTGATTGAGGCTGGGATATGATTTCTTAGGAAATGGCTCCACTCTTGCAGAGAAGAGGGAGACCCATTTTTTTGCCAATAGAAATAATATATTTTAGCCCATTGAAAAGCATATTATTCTCGGTTTTAGAAAAGGGAGTGATTTCCCCCAATACCATAGTTCAGAAATATTTTCTAGGAGAGGCATATAGGTGAGGCATCATGGTATGCATGTGATTTATTGTATTCTGTCCCAAACAAAAACTCAAGAACATAAAATAGAGATTACACATTTGTACAAAATACTTTGAAAAGAGGCATCAAGTCATGGTGCTGGTTCGTGTTACCGAGGAAAGAGAATGTGTATCAATGATAAAATCGGTATTGGTGTAGACGCTACTAGAGTTATTGAAAACAAGAAATATGTGTGAAAGAAGACAAAAATTGATGTTTCACAAGAGCCTAGCAATGAGTGACCAATGTAGGAATTAATAACATGTTTCTTTTTTCCAATGTGATTATGGAATTCCATGCCCTGGAGTCAAAGGCCACCATGCTATACTTCTTTCCATGGTAAAGTATGTGGAAGATGGAAGAAGCGAGAGGAATATTATTATAGTGGGATTGGTGGATGATTGGAAGGAAAATGGGATTGGTGGATGATTGGAAGGAAAAGAAAGGCATTTATAGCTAGAAAGAGTTGTAGGTATTGGATGTATGCATTTTCTAATATTCTGTCTTCTAAGTTTGAACAAAAATAATCTAGATGTTGTAAATGCACGGAGATGGCTATATGTGCTATTGCATTTGCATGTTTGATAAATGAGGTGGTGTCTTCAAAGATAAGGTGATGAAAGGGAGAGAGGAAACCCACAAGGTTATGTACGAAAGGTGCCTCTTAAAACATGTTTAAATTATTGGATCAACTGCAACTTGTTAGCATTTCAGGAGTATTGATATAGAACAAGTTAGTTTGCTCGTAATCTTTTTTGTGATTTGTAAAATAAACATATTGACTAGTGGGAAATAAACTTGATATGCAAACAAATATTCCTAGTATATGCACCAATATAATATTAAGCTATTCTATTAAACCAACCATTTTAATATAATACATTATATTTTTTAACTTGTTAATATGCTTAAAAATAAATAAACCAACAATTTTTAACTTTATGATATTCATCAACAAATAGTAATAATTAAAGATGAAATTAGAACATTACTGTGAAAACAAGGATAATTGAGAAAAAGCTATAGAATTAATTAATTAATATATATATAGTATATGGTTGTTGGTGAGTTTCGATTTTAGCCTCAACGGCCACATTTCAATAGGATTCCAAAATCTTTAACCATATGAAAATAAATATCTAAAACATAAAAATCCCATATCCCATACAGGGTTAAATTTGACGCCCATATATTCGTATTTAGGTTTTTTACACGTAAAATATTAGTGGATATAATAATATATATATAATATATATTATATATATATATATATATATATATATATATATATATATATATATATATATAATTATATATATATATATATAACCTTGCAAGTTGCGCTCAATGGAGGATCCACGGTAATTACTAATAGGTATAATCCACCTGGCACCCATAACCCGTTACCCTTGTAACCGACTATTTGCATTGACCGCTTTAATATCAAATTGTGTATATATGCCTACCTCATAGGCTCACACGCACGACCCGCCTGAGGTCGGATAGATGCAGCGATACGCATGTTGGTAATGGCTTTTTAATATGAATGCGACTCCTACGTATGGAGAATGCCCAAATGGAATGCTACCACAACACTTAAAAGTTTGATAAATTTGATCAGTGTCTTTAATATTTTTATTACCATTCCAAATTTGATATTAGTATTAATTTTCTTTTTTTAATTGAAATCAAAAATTCAATTTCCCTATAGCTGTGACATGAAATTCTAACCATCAACAAAAATATAAGACAAATTTGACAACTCGTCGACATTGATACATTTGCACAGCCAAACACCAAGTAGCTGAGGAACTCAAGGTAGGCTAGAGCATATACACATTATGTATATACATGCTAGCATAAAATCGGATATTTTATTCACTCAATCGCATACACATGCGCCACACAGCGACAGAAATAAAGTGCGAGGGTCGTATTAGTTTCTAAGTCATATTTATAAATATCACTGATATTATATCAATTTTTAATTTTCTACAGGTAAAACTGTATATGCTATGGTACTAATGGTAATTAATTCCCAGCTACTCACTGCAGCTATCTAATTTATGGTGATTTTTGCAAGTCGGTGACTTTGGTGAGGAGTCAAGACTTACTAGCAGGGCATCAGAAAAACCTGTTGGAACCTCGAATTCAGCCGAGTTTGTGCAGAGAATTGGTGTAAATGGTTCAAATAGACATTTGAGAGGGATATCAAAACCAGCTTATCCAAAATCATGAGTTTTAGTTAGAGTAGTAGGAGGACTACACCGGATAAATGCCTTCTTCAATCCCCCTGAATCCTCATGATCTCATTGTGAAAAAATCTATCAGGTTAGATCCCAAACCATAATGAGCTATACCCAATTTATTTATATATATACACACTTTAGCTTGGCTGTATATTCATTAAACATACATTCGGATGTTGCTGTGTACACTTGGCTATGTATTGTAAGTTTGCTAGGCCCTTTCTATAATATGGGTATAATAACAAACCGTTGCCATTGTAGAAGTGACCACCATATGACAGACATTTATGTCCTATTCATACAATATGTCGAGAAACATTCATTTACTCCTTTTTCGGTTGCCGTATGGATTGCATGTTGCAAAGATTTGTTATAATTTACAATCTTCAAATCTACAGCCGCCTTAAACTAAAAGCTAGGTTTGTTATAATTTACAATCTAATTACTCAATCGTTGGAGTATGACTAGGTACTTCCTCCGATTTTCAAAACAGAAATGCCTCCATTGGTTGGAGTTGTTGGCATGCTGTTTGTTTTTATCTGAGAAAGTTTACTGGTAGTTTGAGTCCATCTTTTATGGGTGTACAAGTAAAACACATAAAATGATATGAAGTGGTAAACATTATTTTGAACTTACACTAATTTGTGGACAACAAATTTCAATTTATATTACATAATTAAACTTGAAGACTATGCAAAACATTTTCTACTAGTAAACCAGTACTGCACATTTCATGAATAAAGGAAAAGTCCGTGAGCCAATTGGTTCCGTGAGGAGGCCAGCGTCCAAAGTCACAATGACTTATATATGTTCCGATTTTGGTTAAAATCTAAAAGATATGATAAGTTTGATGGAATTAATGGACTCGGGAGACAAAGTTGAGTTACATTCCTAGTTTTTTTTGCAGCACGAAAAAAACAATATATTTTTATTATATTCAAATATAGACATACATATTAGGAGATATTACCATTTGTTTACGCTGATGTGTGGGCCACACCACATCTAGAGTGGCACAGTAGTGATGAAGACTATTCAATGTAGGGTGCCTTTGGCATCTTCCATTCCATCTAATACTTACAACATGAAATCTTGTTTCGCTTTTCAGAACATCTGCCCTCAGCTTTTGATCTTTCAAGCGATGAAAAAATTTGGCGGTCATATTCACTTCTCTTGAAAAAATGGCTAATATTCTTCTAGTTTAATATTGGATTGTTTTACTTACTTTTGATATAGCCACCTAACAATTTAAGAACCAATAAGGTTTAGCTATTTTTTTCCAATTTTTCCCCAAAGTTTGTTTAATATGATTCTAATTTACTATCAAATCCTTAATTTAATGTGGATATATTAGCCATTTTGGTCATTTTCTTCCATTTTTCCATAAAGATTAGCTGAAATATTTTTTTTTAATTTACTAATAAAAACTGGAAAAATTTAAATGTTGTTCACCTTTCTGCTAATTTGCAGAAAAAAAAATTGATTAACAAGTCTCAAAACAAAGTGTAGCAATGACACTTGAGTAGAATGGTACAACAAAGAATGGAAAATTTGAACAATTATGAGTACAATTTGAAATTAAACTTGTACAAATAAATTTTAAAAGTCATATGATAGGGAGTTTAAAAATAAAAACTTAAAATTAAAAACGTCATAAAAAAATTCCTTGACCTCTAAGGTCACCCTTCAAATTTAACCCCTGATCCCATCCCATCCCATAGGATATGCTGGCCGCATTGGGGAGGTTGTGCAGGTGAAGCGAGGTGAGGCTGGGCATCTTGTTCTTATGGCAGGAAATGCCTAAGGAAATAAATGCATAGAGGAACGCTGAATTTGAGAGGAGAGACTCATTTGAGAGGGGGTGTACCTTTCGCTTCCCTGATTATGTCTTTAGATTTGGTACTATTCCATCTGGGAGCTTCACAATCTACGGACCCATAACACTATTTGGAATTTAATTTGTGAGATCGTTGAGCAGAAGATTGGACATGGTTGGGCTTTTTAGGCTGGTATGTTTTCACCTATTTTCTGGCTTTCTTGGTTGTTGTTTTCGAGCATGGTCATGCTTAATTGTATATTTGTTTTTGGATAATTGTTCGTGTGTGTTTTTTATGCTGGGTTTTGGTTTTTTTTTTTTTTGAATTTTTATTTTGGCTTCATTTTTTTTTTCATTGTGGGTGGAGAAGAATAGAGGATTGGGTCTTGTTGGTTGGGTTTTGGAGGGAGAGGAGGTCTGATCTAGTTGGTAGGGGTTAGGAGGAGGATGATGCTAAAGAGAAGAAGATAACATGGGATCTTAGTGTGGCAAGGTATGCACCTTTTTATTTTTTATTTGTATTTTAGGATGGTTTTGTATTGGACAATCTGAATTAATTGTGTGTGCCCTTGGAACATTATATTATGCACATTTGTTTCGGTAATACTCCTTGTTTTATCTTTGTGTTTGGAGTTTAGAGGCAGAACCACTTATTCAATGGATAATTGTAAAATGCATACTATGAGTTTTTCTATTGCAGGTGAGAATCTAAATTATAGCTTTCCTAATTAACAATTTAGAGTTTAAATATATTATAGTTTTCCCTTGTATTCCAACTCCATGTAAAGATGTACCCCATTTAATGAATTCATGATCTCTCATGCTTTGGATTTCTAAGACTGTGATGCCTTGGATTTCTGAGACTGTATTTAAGAGCTCGGGATAATCTTCAAAGCTTCTTTTCATTCCATGTTATTGGATAGGGTTTCTATGACTGTATTTAAGAGCTAGGGATAATATTCAAATCTTCTTTTCATTCAATTTTCTTGGATAGTTACAAGTTCATTTTCTTTTATAATGTTAGTTTTTAATAGAGCAGAGTTATATTTTTGAGTATTCTTTGTTTCGTTTTAGGTTTGAGAGAAACCCGATAAAATTTAAATTTGAAGAATTTGGGGTTTATCCCAATTTATTTGTTCTCCCACACTCTTAGGCTTCTCTTTCAAAGATATGTTCTCACACAACCCGAGTTGGCATAGCTATGTAAACAAATACTTGTGTGAGGGTCATTGCCCTTGCTTACTCTGCGCCCACCACAGGTAGGCAAGTATAGATGCCTAGGGCAAGGAATGCGACTGCGAACCAACATTCAGTCAGTTTTGTTATAATAGTTTCTAGTAATAAGGGCCAATGGTTTGTTATTTATTATATGCCTAATTAGACTTACCTGGTCACGGCTACAGTTTTCAGAACTCGTCCAGACGAGGCCCTAAAAAAAATTGCAGGTGAGGTGGGTGGTAAATGTTGCAGGGTATCCACCTAAGATGGCATGGCATCTTAGTGTTGAACTGTGGCCCTGTTTCCGTTTTTTCTTTGTTCTTGCCTCTGACCAGTGCTGCTCACTGTTTTGCGAGAAGGATAACGCCCTTTCTTTGTGATAGCTAGCTAAACCCACCAAACCCAGAATTACACAAAACCGATGCGTATAGCATATCTCAGCATTTTTACCAAATTTTAAAATCTTAATACCTGGCAAAGTCACTCAATCGCCAAACACTTGGTGCAGGACGAACCCTTCTCCATTATCAACACACTTATATTCGCTAAGCACCATAACAAACTCATTCTCTATGATCGAAGAAAAATCAACTTAAATATTAGGACTGAACGCAAGGGACTAGGTTTCCTATACACATCATTCCACTAACTACTCACAACTGTTAATTGTTGGAATTTAATTCCAACTGCATCACATTAATGCAGAACAAAATCTGATCTTCAGCAATTAATTTCAGATTGTTCGGTGCCGCAAATGTCCACTGATATTTTGAACTTTAAATTCAGAATTAAAACCCCTGCAGACTTGTTTTTGCTGAAAAGGAATCACCACCTTGTATCACCGCCTTCTGCAATAAATACGCAGATAAAGATCAGCAGATATTTTTACTTAGTTTATTGCTTAAAACATATATTTATTTTTTTCCTACAAATGTAAACGCACAACAGTTCTGTTGATTCATGAGGCAGTGCAAAAGATTTCTGAACAGCAGTTCTGTTTTCTGTCTGAGTGTAAGAAATTTTAGAACAACAGTTCTGTTTCTGAGAGAAGGTTAGAAGACTGAATAGAGTATCTTCTGTAAATGCACAGCAGTGCTGAACGTGCGATTTTCTGAGATAGAAAATCGATTTCTGGAAATGAAACGTTCCTCTTGTAACAGCTAAGTTTACTGTATCAGTTTTGTTTACTGTTTATGAAATACAAGTTTACAGTTTACCAGTTTACTATTTTGCTTGTTTTCTATTGCTGTTACACCAAGTGTCAAAAACACTTTGATTTCACTCTGTGAATTTATTAGTGATTTGACGCCCTTTGATTTAGTTGCTGTTACACAAAGCGTCACTTTTCTTAAAGTGCCTTAGCGTCAAAAACAGTTTTCTGTTTTTCTGAGTTATTAAAAAAAAACAGAGCATTTTTCCCGTTGCTGCAACACCACGATCAGCGTTGCTGCAACACCGATTCCAGAGAGAAGTTTTCTGTTTTTTCTGTGTTAACAGAAACCGAGTGTTATTTCCTGTTGCTGCAACACCGATTCCTGTTGCTGCAACACCAAGTCCAGAAAACGAAATTTTCAGTTTTCTGTGTAGAAACAGAGCAGTTTTGTGTTGTCTGTTTGTTAAGGAATTTAACAGAAAATTCCATCATATCAGAGAGTTGTTCTGGGATGTTTTGTGTTATGGAATTCACCATAAAATTCCAACATGGTATCAGAGCTAGTCTAGGCACTCAGTGAGTCAAAACAGAGATTGTTTTTCATTGTAGGAGCTGTAAGTGGTTCAGAAAGCAGATTTTTTCCAGCAGAGAAAGTTTTTGCTTGTTTTTAATTTTACAGTCAGCATCTTTTTTCTTTTAAGATGGTAGATGCTGGAACAGGTTTGACAAATTCCCAACTGCCACAGTTCAATGGGAAAAATCACAATGATTGGTCCATAAAAATGAAAGCATTGTTTGCTTCTCAAGGAATATGGGAGCTGGTTGAAACTGGTTATGCTGAACCTGCAGATGCAACAACATTGGCTGCTTTGACAATAGCAGAAAGAGACTAGTTGAAGAGCGACAAGAAGAAGGATGCCAAAGCCCTCTTTTTCCTCTTTCAATCAGTACATGGAAGTATCTTTCCACGGATTGCAGCAGCAACAAAATCCAAAGAAGCATGGGATACTCTCAAAACTGCCTATCAAGGTATGGAGAAGGTGAAGACTGCAAAGTTGCAGATGTTGAGGAGAGACTTTAAAACACTCAGCATGAAGGAATCTGATACAATAGATTCATTCTTCACTCAGGTTATTGGGCTGATAACCCAGATTAGATCTCATGGTGAAATCCTTGAAGAAAGAAGGGTCGTAGAGAAGATCTTGAGAAGTTTACCCTCAAGATTTGAAGCTGTTGTAGTAGCAATAGAAGAAACAAAAGATCTCTCACAGTTCACGGTAGATGAACTGAGTGCTTCTCTTATGTCTCATGAACACAGACTGAGTAGAGGAACAGATTCCTCTTTTGAGCAAGCATTCAAAACTCAGATGTCTTTCAGCCAAAGAAGAAGCCGAAGCAGAGCAAATAACAGAGGTCGTGGAAGAAGCCAAAACAGAGGCAGATATTATCCTGCAAGCACAAGCGGAAGGAGCTGCAATCAGAACCAAGATGAAGGCTCAAGCAAACA
>APFE031442274.1:2648-12804 GCA_000404065.3 Pinus taeda
TTGTTGTTGGAATCCTCTCCAAGTTTATGCAAAAGCCTTGTGAGGGACATTGGTCTGCTACAAAAAGAGTTCTAAGGTACTTGAAGGGAACTGAAGACTTTGGAATCAAGTATACACAGGTGGATGACGTCAGCTTGATTGGATACTTTGATTCAGACTTTGATGGAGACAAAGAAACTAGGGTATCTACTTCAGGATATGCTATGAGTCTTGGATCAGGAGCTATCTCCTAGAGATCATGCGAACAATCAGTTCCAGGAGATACCACAACAGAAGCAGAATACGTGGCAACAACTGAAGCAACAAAAGAAATTGTGTGGCTCAGGAAAATTATTGAAGATTTGCAGGTAAAAAAAGTACAATCAACTCCACTCACGATTGACAATACCTCTGCAATAAAGTTTGCCAAGAACCTAAAGTTCCATGATCGAACAAAGCACATCAATACTAAATATCATCTAATTCAGCATCATGTTGAGGCCAAAACAATCCATCTCTGTCATTGTTCCACAAATGAGCAAATTGTAGACATCTTCACCAAAGCGCTTAGAAGAGAAAAGCTTGAAAAATTCAGAATGATGCTTGGACTCACCAACATCCCTTCAGATTAAGGGGGGGAATTTTCACACCTAATCCTTGTGATTGGGTGAATATATGTAAATAAATAAATAATAAATATGAACATTCATCGGGAGATGAACTGAACAGTCTCTCCCTCATGTATATAATGAACACCTACATGATGGAATAACACACAAATCATTTTTTGCCTTATGGAGTTACTGCCTGGCCTGACATTGATATTGAATCTGATGTATCTCTATAATTTTAGATGATCCAGTTCTGAAATTGCAATCTGCAGTATTCCTCTATGTCCTCTTTCCAATGCCACCACTCTGATCCAAATTGGATTCTCCAGGGAAGTGTTATGCCAAATCCCCCACAGTGACCTGATTATAGACTACTTCAGTAGAGTGAACTTCTACGATGTGCCACGAATCATTGTTTTGACCTTAGGCTTTGAAAAATATATACAAGAAACTAAAATCTATCCTCTTTCTGTACCTTCTTACTAAATTTCAATCCGATTCTTAGGGAGAAATTTATGAAAATTTTCCCCAGGTCACCTGTTTGGAATGTAATTTAGGAGTCTACAAAAAGACTAACTTCCTCAGATCATATCTCCACAAATATAGTGTGAAAAACTCTGAAATTTGGACCCAAGGTTTAATGCAATTTCATCTCAAATGATTTTGTTTTTTAGCTTCTGAAACATCGTAGACAAGATGTTATAGCGAAACTGCCACGATGACCTATTTGGAGTAGCGAAACACTAGAATCCAAACCTCTGATACCAAATGTTATGAAACGAGCTCACAACAAGATAGAAAAGTTAGATCAACGCCTTAGAATTCAGCCTCTTTGAGGAGGAAACCTCCTTTACATTACATAAATGAAAAATTCTTGGATGATTCAAATGAAAAAATCTCATTTCTATATATAGGAGTCTAAGGAGTCACAATATAACCCTGCTGACCTAACAATAATAATATAAAGCCACAAAAATAACAATATAGGGATTCTATGGGGCATAGTAATAACAATATGGGGACAATGGGGGCACAACAATATTAATACGGGATACCACTACAATAGTAATGGGGTAATCACTAGTATTATAATGACTTAATAGACTCTATGTACATATGAACTAAGTGGGGAAGCTTAAGTAGTCTGAATGATGAATCAATACTCCTTGAAGAACAAGGCCCTACACAAACAATTTATGAAGGTAAAGAAGCTAGAATTCGATCAGTGTGTCACAAAGTGTTGTCACTATGATAAACACCCTCCAAAAATTTTCCTACACTTAAATTTTAGAGCATGCAGTGGATCTTATGATTAGTTTTTCCATAGTCACTTATTGTTTAGTCAATGTAATTTTAAGTCTTTGAGCTAATTGTAAGTGTTGATGTCACCTGCTCACATTTGCATAAGACTGTCAACAAGTTCATGAGTTCATTATTTTACAAAATCTTGTACAAGCATAAGACAGTCTAATAACACTCTGCAAGTATGATGGTCAATCCATGTTGATATCCATTGTGTGCTTTCTATGACAATCACTCACTTTTGGTTGCGATTATACTTTTGTTTCAGTGAGTTTTCCAAAATGTTTCTTTTACGCGCTTTCACTTTTGGGGGTGTCACTTTCATGTTTTAGATTGCCACCTTCACTTACTTTCACATTAATTAGTTTTTTTTCATGTTAGCTAGGCTCTGAATGTGTTGTTTCAACCATCATTCACATATCACGAGTGTTGTTCACACTTTTCTCTTCATATTGTAAGTGTCGTCTTTTAGCACGTTAAGTGTCACATATTATACAAAATGTAGTTATGATTCTTTCAGGGGGGAATATTTGTGTTAATGAGTTTTCATTATCATGTAAAAAATGTATCAAACTCATTTTCAATGTTTCTAGCATTTCCACACAAGTTTCGTCACACTCATCGCAAAGTGTATCTTTAGTGTCGCACTTGGAGTGAGTTGTTGCAATGTTGTTGAATTGAGGGAAAAATCTTGTTCATGTGTTCTGAGTTTTTTGTTGTGTGTCCTCAAGAGAAATAATTGTATGATCATCTTCAAGTCTTGATTCTATTCAAATTTCTCTCACTAATCCAACACTTAGTTGAAATTGGGAAAAATCCCCGATCGAGCCTCTCAACCTTATTAAACCCTCCTCAGCTACGCATTATGTAGTATCAACTCTCAAGAAGCAACCTTTCCTATTGGAACTACACAATGTGTAGCTTTTACCTCCCAAAACTATGCATGGTGTAATCTTAGTGCTCAATTTGAGCCCATGAGCTTCAGAACCACACAATCCTTGAATCTAGCCAACCTTCTCTGTGCACTAGGAAGTCTCAAGAATCAAGCCTCAGCCTTGAGCTCTTGAACTGTGAAACTACACAATCACTTGGCCTCTCTCCTTATAGAACTATGCATTGGGAAACTTTAAGCCTCAAACCTCAAGCTTAAGGTCATGAATCCCTCAACTATGCAATCTCCAACCATGTTATCCTATTTGAACTATGCATTAGGAAACATCAAACCTCCAGATTGACCTCTTAAGTTCCTAAACTATGTAGACACTCAGCTTGAGCCTTCAAAAGCATGATCACCATAGTTTCAAGCCTCAATCCTCTAGTTAAACCCCTTGAGCCCCACAAGTGTACAATCCCTCTTCCCAGTCCTTCAGAACTACACATTGCATAGTCTCAAGCCTCAAGCCTCTAATATAAGCTATTGAGTCCTCAACTCTGCAATCCTTTGACCCTCGCCATCCTAAATTGTTCATTATACAAAATCGATCCTTAGTACCAAACCCTAGCCTCTAGAACTGCGTAATATTTGAATCATACACTCAACCAGTAACTATCTCCATCCCTGACAAGTGATTTCATGGAGAATCTTAGATTAAGGGTTTATTAGACTGATTTCGTCTTGTCATGAGTGGATCACAATCACAGGTATTCTGCTATGTCATGATAGGATGATGATGAAGGAGATGGAGGAGGCGACCCTACTAGAAGACAAATAAGGTGATGAATAGATCACATGATCATCAGGAGAGAATATGAACAAAGACTAGATTACAATAGAAGACCAAATACCATGACAACATGAAGATTCCATCTGAGTCACAAACCTTTGAAGGGATAATATGAATAAAAAAAGCATATCTCCCATGAGGACAATGTATTGGCTACATATCTTATTAAAGACAAAGAAACAAGAGGAACAACTTGGCACTACCACCTTATCATGAAGTCCATATTTTGAGTGTCAAGTTGTGACCTAAGAAAGTGTCACCATAATTTCATGTGTGTCCATGCGTCTTTCCACATCCCTTGTGGATGTAATTATGTAAATATCACTAGAAGAAGAGAAAATTTAATGTAAATTAGAAGTCCAGGACTCATGTATAGAATATGAAGACTCGTGTAAGAGTTGAAAAGTCATAGAGAAGTTAAACAATCATGAGGGTAGTCCAAGAGTCACAAGGGAGGTGAATGGTCACACCATTTGTAATATATACACCCTCATAGCTCATGCAAAGGGAATTTTGACATTACCTTCTCCCTTAAGGCATAAGAGAGATAAAGTTAGTACCTTTGGGGTGCAAGTCGTTGCTCCAATGCTCCACTATTGGAGCTAGTGATGTTCATTGTATTCATGTATCTTGGGACTTTTAATTAATACTTGAAGCTTGATGCCCATCACGTTTTTATCCATGATTTGTGAATATTTGTAAGAATGTTATGTGAATGTTTATGATTAATTTTTTCTTTCTCCTGTTCTAAAGTAGTTGAATTATTTTAGTTATTTTAGTTCTTATCTAATTTAAAATGTGTTGTAATGGTTGTAATAATTGTCACATCTATGTGGACTATTCTGCTTGACTTTAGGAAATTCTCTTTTCACTTGTGTGAGCCTCTACTAGGATGGTACTATTACCTCTCTCTTACAAGGTAACATTTCCTCCCTTTGCAGTACAATAACCTTGATACACGTACAACCAAACATTCACCAATCACACTTACTTACCTTTTGCAAAGGAACATACATGCTTCGCTCTCTTACTATCAACTAAATCCAAGGAAATTAATAAGAAGATATGGCAGCCGAGTCGATACTTCGGATGGTGCTACTAGTACTTCGGATGGTGCCACTATTGAAAATGGTGTGAATTCTAATTGAGAATTCACATTGGGGAGACCCCCATGGTTGACGGTTTTCCTGCACCTACCAACACAATGTCATGCGTAAGAAGATTTAACATAACCTAGATCTATCATCTATCCAAACTTGAACAATTAAACAAAGAAATGTAGCATAGTTAACAAGGAAATTGTATCCTTGTATATAAATTATAATTAAATATCATCATTATATATATATAGATTAATATATATATATATATATATATATTATATATATATAATTTAATATTTTATAAATGTCCATTGAGTTATAATAATGAAATATTGATAATGTATGAATAATAAATTAATTTAAAGTTATTTTAAGAATGCCTTTCAGATTAATCAAATCATTAGTTGTTGGTAATATTGGATTTTATTAAATTTTGTGAAGACAAAAAAATTTAGATGCAATTTTTTTCTAAAATTTCTATTGTAAAAGATGTTTGCATAACTAGAGATTTGATTCCTAGTATCATGAACCAGTTATATGCATGCAATATTGTTAAAATGTATTCTACATTGGCCTTATTTGGGTAATTAATTAGTTGGGTTTTTAGTATTAATGGTTACTTAGAAATTTGTTGGATATTAGTTGCATTGTTAATAACATCATACATATTTTTGTTGTTGTTAATCACTATTTAATATTAAGATGGGTGGCTAAAGAGCCAACAATCTTACACTATATTGTTTATATCTATCTCTACCTATTAGGTTCACATGGTATAATAGCACCCTTAAGCCTCTTCATAGAGCAGAGAGAGAATAGATATGATTTGTTTTTTAGATTATTAACACTTAACCAAATCATCCTGCAATTGCCAGTTCCAAAGGAGGGCATCCAAAATTTCTCATTGCCTCTATTATCAGAATTTTCTTTGTAAATAAATGAAATAAGGCACTAGTTGTAGGAGTGTTGTGAATGTGATATCACCCACTAGTGTTGTGAGAAGAACACGTCCTTAAAAAATAGTTTTTTCTCCATGGCTTAGCTTCAGGATGAGAAGGGCTCCCACGAAGTACCAATCGAGTTCTAAATCAAGCGGGCGAATAATTCAACTCTTGATATTAGCATTGAGAGAGAGATCATAGTTGGAGTAAAGAATTTGTTATGGAAATTTAGGAGAAAAGATATCCAATACACTCTACATAGGTGTTTAGGGAAACCTTTTTGGTTACCTTAGAGGTAGAGTGTTGATTACCTACAAATTTATTAAAGAAAAAGAGAATCCAACACTTTAATGGGATAGATCATCCATATTAATTAGGTTATTCATCTTCATCCTTGAAAGCAAAGGAGGTTATCATACAACCACTAGCTTGTGAGAAAATGGTAGAGGGCTCAACAATGTGGCTTTAATGTGGCAAAAATATTCTTTTTCTATCATGCTCATTTGCAAGATCATGTAAGTACTCCTTGGAATATTGAATCGGTTATACATTGTGTGGTATTTACATTGGGAAATGACTTCAGGAAAATCAACATAACTTTAAATATGCTTGCTTGTAATCTTTAGATCCTTCCTAGAATCTCCTTCAACACTAGCATGTAATAAAATATTTAATGCTTGGAATAATAATCTATGGTGTTAAGTTTTCCTCACGTCTTCCCATTTTATAAATCTGTGGAAATTGGGAGATAAAGTATTTTGGAATTGTTTCTTCTGTTTCATATTTAAATAGACAAGTGCAGCACAATGTGTTGGGGTCCTCTGTATGAGTTGAGCACATGCACAATTTGTTTGATATTTATGTATACGGATAAATTAGATATGTGTTTGTCCAAAAAGTGAAGGCTATTATTGATTTTGGTAGTGAATCATTTCCTTTTAAATTTTTTTTTTCAAAAAAATTATTAGGAGTACAATTCTTTTTATTTTTACTAGCCTCTACAAGTAACCTAGGGAAAGCACAAGGTTCAATTCTTATTGAAAATAACTATGATTCAAGGTATATAATAATGAAAATATTCTCTGAAGAACATGAATGTTAGGAACTGGTGGAAAACAGTTTCCCAAAGCCAAATAAAATAACTTTGTAGGGAATGATTAAGGCTCGAAGAAATTAAATTGTAGATCTAAAGAAACATTATAACTAGGCCACATATTGTATCTAATCTTTAGTGGATGAATTTATATTTCCCAAGATAATACGAGTTTCTAGTGTAAATAAATCCTATAATATGTTTAGAATATGTTTGGGTTAGAAAATTAGGGTAATGAAAAAGTGAAAATGGTGAAGCTTTAAACCCAAAGAATAAATCTTGACACTGTGAAAATGAAGAAAGTAGAGAATACTAACCAATTTAGGAACATAATGATAGGAGTTCTAAATCAGCTAAGGATTCATGTAGAAAAAAATAAATATCATATTATTGTTGAAAATTTTCTCATAAGCCTACATAAGAAATTTTAAATAGTTGTCATTTCCATAAAAGAGTCGAAAGACCTGTCTAATATGATAGAAGAAGAAATGATGGGTTATATTTTCCCTCATTAACATGAATCAACATGGAAGAGGAATCTTTAGAACATGCTTCCAAAACTAAACCTTTGATTTAAAGGGGCAGAGGAAGAGGAAATAGAATTAGAGGTCAAAGATGTAGATTTAATTATCAAGAAGAAGAAAAAAAGATATCAGAATAGTCAAATCAACCTAAAAGATTTTGAATTTTGTGGAAAAACCTGTGAACAATTTTGAAACCAACATTTCAGACTAGCTTAGTGAGTCCATCATCAGGGCAATGAGATTTGTATTTGAGAAGAGAGGGCGTGAAATTACAGAGCTTATTAATAGTTATTGAAAAATACTTTTGATGTCTTCTTCTGTAGTCGGCTTACAAATGATTAATTTAATTAATAATAATTTTATTTATATTATAATTAAGTATTTTATTTTATTTATTATTTATTATTATTATTTATTTATTTAGATTTTATTTTATTTATTATTGTTTATTTATTTACATACCTAATTATATATATATATATATAATATATATATATATATATATATATTATATATATATATATTATTATATTATTTATTTATTATTATTTATTTTATTTAAATCATATTAAACATGTTAAGGATCCTAGCTAAAATGTTAGTTTGTTTTACTAGAATGTATATAATTTTTAAGGATTAGTATTGAATTTTTATGTTAACTAATTTATTATGTGTTCTTGTTAAATTTTATTTAAAGGAGAGTTAGATAGGGAGCTGACTATGATAGGTTGTATTGGTGTATTCATTAATTAAATAGTTTTGTTTATTTATTAACCTTGGAATCTCCTTACCCTATATTAAAGGAACCACAGACAAAATCGCCAGAATTCTCACAAAGCATAACATTATGGTTTCCTTCACACCCCCTGACACCATCAAAACATGCTAGATTCTGCGAAGGACCTAATAGACCCAAAAAATCACAAGGGAGTATACTCAGTTCCTTGCTCATGTGGAAAAATATATATAGGTGAAACAAGGAGATCATTTGGCATTAGGCTAAAAGAATATATTAATGATATTTCAAGAAATAGGTCAGAAGAATCAGGTCTAGCTGAGCATGCATGTTCTTCCTCAAACTATATTTGCATGGAACAAGCAAGATTAATTCACAAGGAAGACCATTATTTAAAAAAAGGGTGAAGGAAGTAATTGAAATCAAAAAATCCTCCAATAACATGAATAAAGATGAAGTTCTAACGTTAAGTAACACCTGGAAACCCCTATTAAATTAAAAAAAAGCAATAAACAAGATTTACACACATCATTAAAAAAAAAAATAAAAATAAAAAAATAAGGTAATATAATAATAATAATAATAATATATATAAATATATATATATATATATATATTATATATATATATAATATATATATATATAAGGAGAGTATACAGAGATCGTCTCTAGAGATGGCCTCGGCTATTCGCTTTCCCTGTTCCTTGGGTCCTCTAGAGGGTTTTTTAGCGCATGGAGGAGCCAGAGCCACCGTCGATCGTCCGCCATTGTAGCCCTTGGTTCAAGCGATCTCAGATCTAAAGGAACCCTCTGTTCGCCAAGATGTGACAAAGACTGCCGACAATCTTTGGGTTGAAATAAACGATTCCAATGGCTATTTGACAGGCTGCCTACAGGCCATAGCCGAAAATGAGAACAAGCTTGGCAAGGAAGCGGTCTTCCGCAATAATGGAACCTGCAGGAAGGAAAATCGTAGATGATGTATAAGGTATGGAGGGAAAAAATTTTTCATTGAACAATTGAATGCTGATCTGTTCATTTTTGGTATGGATATGGCTTCCATTCTTCCATGGAGCCCTGCATGGGAGTCAATCCCATCACTTTGCGACACCCTGCTCAGATCTAACCCTAGACAATCAGATCTAGATATTTTTAGGGTAAATCGACCCTATTTTATACCGATCCACGGGAGTACGCACAGACCGAGATCTGGGGTCTTTGAACTAGATCCTCGCATGGCAGATCGGTCCCGTATGACAAATCGGACTCATCGCCTGTCAGATCTAGACACCCATCCTTTGATATGGGACAAGCAAAAGCCACAGAACAAAATCTCTGCATCAGATCCATCGAATACAAGAGTTGGAACGCTGGCAAGAGGATTCCAAGTATTCATTAAACTACCTGAAGGAAAATCGAAGTTTATATGGGTAAAAGAATCGGATACTATTAAGCAAGTGCAGGAAATGATCATGAAATAACTAGGATTCCCCATCAGATCTCAAAATCTGATATATGAAGGTAGAGCTCTACAAGATACAAAATATCTCTGGGAATACCAGATTGAACGCCTGTCAACAATCATACTTAATCTGAGAATGAGAGGGGGAGCATCTATCAATGTCACAAATAATAATAGAGCTGAAGGGAGTGGTACTGGCGAAGGGAAAAAACCAAGTAAGACATCCTTCAAAGACATCCTACAAGGGAAAACTAAGAAGGAACAACACCAAATCAAATAGCGATAGATGTCAGGCCATATATTGTGGAGCAGCTAGATCATACCCCAGTATATAACATAGACACACCAGAAACAGAGGATTACTGTAATATATATGAAAGGCAAGCAATAATATGCAGATTTAACAGATTTTGGCCCAAACCAGTAGATTTATTCCACTGGATCTTCACGAACTGGACCATGCAATGCGAAATACACCTCTTCTCCAAAGGATTTTTTATAGTAAATTTCCTATCAGCAGCTGACAGGGACTCAGTAATACGGGAAGGACCTTGGTTCTGGGGATCTACAGGACTATTCATCACACCTTGGTGTAGGAATTTACAGGGTAAGTTCCTCAGACAGAACACCAAAAGGACACCACTCACAAACAGATCACAGATCAATACACCAGTATTTTG
>APFE031442274.1:18739-33313 GCA_000404065.3 Pinus taeda
AGATCTAGGAAACGACAGCCGCATGCAGTTCTACCGGCTTCAGATTTGGATCACCAACGGACGCGGCCCTTAAATAGCTCTGATACCATGTAGGAATTTACAGGGTAAGTTCCTCAGACAGAACACCAAAAGGACACCGCTCACAAACAGATCACAGATCAATACACCAGTATTTTGACGTGGTTAAAACCCTCAGAGAGGGAAACAGTCCACGGCCTGCGCCAACGTGGCTACTACAGGCAATTTATTAATAAAAGAATGAAAATTTACATAAGCTTCTCTCATGCACGGTTAACCTACAAATGACCCTCCATGCGCTTTAATAGAATTCATGGACCAATCAGGTGTTAAGCCACGGATCAAGTGTCGGTAATACCGAGGAGAGAATGAACCGTCGGATCACTACATATCGTGACCGTCGGATTGTAAGTTACAAATGTACATAGTAAAGAAACACACTTTACCTAACTCTATACTAGACCAAGTTATACTTAACTATTCCTATGTGTCGGAATATCCTAGCACATTTTTGGTCATTAATTGGTTATATTGGGTGATAATATAGTAATATATTTTGCTGTATATTTGGTCATTAATTATGACAATTAATGACTAAATCAATGGCTAAATTAATGACCAAATTTATCACTAAATATACTACTAGATGATGAAATTGAAACAAAAAATTAATGACTAAGCCAAAAATTACTAAAAGCTGGTCGCGTTATAAGACACTGTAAATTAGCTACTACTGGTCACCGATTGAAAAATGGTCCTTTATATGCAAATTTTAGTCTTTTTTTTGGTAGCTAATTAGCCATTTTGTACTAGTGATTTTTCTTGTGAGTGGAGCAAAAAATATTGTAGTCTTTGGAGAAAAAACTATGTTATGGCATAAAAAACTAAGACACGTTGTAGAGAAGGGCATTTGAATACTACATGGTAATGGTATGGTAGAAAGTATGTCTAATTTCTCTCTAGATTTTGATTTTTGTGAACATTGTGTATATGGGAAACAAAATTGAATGAGGTTATCTTTTGCTTCTAAGAGGGCAGAAGGAATATTACAACTAGTGCAGAGTGTTGTTTTTGGACTTGTATCAGTTCCATCGCTAAGTAAATCTGTATACTACGTCTCATTTATAGATGAATTCTCAAGGAATATATGGATATATTTCCTACAGAAGAAACGTAAAGTCTTTGATAGGTTTAAATAATTTAAGGCTCTAGTGGAAAATCAATCAAGGAAGAAGATTAAGGTGTTGAGGACAGATAATAGTGGAGAGATGTGGGAAGGAATTCGAATAGTTCTATAAGAAGTGTGGTATAGCACGAAAAATTACTGCTCCATACACACCTCAACAAAATGGAGTTGCAGAAAATATGAATAGCACACTGATGGAAAAATAAAGGAGCATGCTTACTGGTGATGGGTTAGGATAGAAATTTTGGGTAGAGATAGTTACCTAGTTAATAGACCACCTTCATCAACATTGGAGCATAAGAATCCACAGGATGTATGGAATGATAAGAAACACTCTCTCTCACATCTCATGGTATTTGGTTGCAATGCATATGCACATGTTCCAAAGGATAAAATAACCAAGTTGGATCATAAATATCAAAGGTGCATATTTATTGAGTATAAATATGGTTTAAATGGTTACACGATTTGGAACCTAGAAATAAAGAAGATTATGTACAATCGAGATGTGTATTTAGATATGTGAAGGATGTCATGGAACAAGAAGTCCTACCAAGGGAAAATGAACCATAGAAGATATAGTTTGAACTAAAGGATGAAGAATCAGACTCTATAAAAGAACATGAAAGAAGAAGAACAACATAGTCCGGGATTGAGGAGATCAATTCGAAAAAGAAGGTAGCCAAATAGTTATACTCCACCTAATTTTTGTTCAAATTTTGGTTTACTCATTATTAATTATGATGATACTAGAACTATTATGCAGGAAGTGGATTCAGAGGATGGTAAACTATGGAAAAAGACCATGGTTGAAGAAATGGTAGCCTTGGATAAGAATGAGGCTTAGGATCTGGTGGAGTTGTTGATTGGATGAAAACTCATTGGAAACAAATGGGTGTTTAACAAGAATTTGAACGCATAAGGAAAATAACAGAAATACAAGCTCAGTTAGTAGCAAACAATTATTCTTGGGTGTAAGGAATTGATTTTGGTGATATTTTTTCTTCTGTTGTCAAGTTAGTTTTCATTAAATTTATTTTATATATTGATGTTTCTTTTGATTTTGAGGTAGATAAATTGGATGTGAAGACAACATTCCTACATGGAGATCTAGAAGAAGATATCTACATGAAGTAGCTAGAAGGATTTGTAGTGAAGGGTGAGAAAGAATTGGTATATAGGCTAAAAAAGTCTCCATGGATGTGGTATAAAATTTTTGTTACACATATACAGGGACTTTGATTCACAAGGAGAAAAGTGGATCACTATGTTTATTTTTAATTAATTGGTGATTGTGTTATTTATTTGGTCTTGTATGCAGATGATATGTTGTTGATTTGAAATGAACAAGAAATTATCCAGGATATGAAGACCCAATTGTCTTGTAAATTTGACATGAACGATCTTGTCTTGGTGCTACAAATTTTATGTTGGGAATGGAAATCAAAAGAGATTGAGAAAAGAGGAAGCCCTCATTAAATCATAGGAAGTATGTCAAGGCAATGTTGCAAAGGTTTAATATGCACTAATGTAAACCAGTGAATCTCCCTATTCTTGTAGGTGTAAAGATATATGTAAAACAATGTCCCAAGGCACAGGAAGAGAACATGTCCCATGTTTTGTACACGAGGGCAGTTGGACGTTTCATGTATGCAATGGTCTGTATCATACCAGACGTTGCACATGCAGTGGGAGTATTGATTAGGTTTATATCAAAAACAAGGTAGGAGCATTGGATAATAGTAAAGAGGGATTTTAGGTATCCGAGTGGCATTAGTGATTATGGTTTGTACTACCAAGGAATATCATGATTGGACAATGTTGGATATCAATGGATTTATTAATGTAGACCAAGCTAGAGATTTGGATCAAAAAATATCTACAAGTGTGTATGTGTTTATTCTATTTGGAGGAGCAATCAATTGGACGAGGAAGAGACATTTTGTAGTGGCATTTTCAACTACAAAATATGAATACATGGCAGCCACTCATGCAAGAAAGGAGGCAATTTGGTTACATATATTGTGTTGAGGTATGGGTTTTTTACAACAAGCTATAAGGATATATTGTGATAGCCAAAGTGCAATTTTATTGGAAAAGTACCCTTCTTATCATTCAAAGTTAAAGAATATTGAAAGTTGTTGCTGGTAAAGGTGGACACTTTGAAGAATGTTGTAGATGCATTGGCAATGTCTATGAACATTTAGAAGTTCTCTTAGTGTAGAGAAATAAGGGGCATTGTTTCCCAGACATAGTGATTGTGTGCTCCTGCATCACCTTGTGTGCAAAGAAAACAAAAAGTGGGAGAATGTTGGGTATGTTTTATATATTTTTCCTGAATTTTGTTTGGTTAGTTTCTTGTGTCTGTTTTTGGTGGTTTGTGGCAAGTGGTTTTCTCTCTTAGCAACTTTTTAATGCATGGTGGTTTTTGCAATGGTTTTGTAGATCTAGTCATAGGAACTATGATTATATTCTAATCCAGGGTTAATGGATTGGGGGTTTATGAATGCTATGACATTTATATAATTGTAGAGGAACATAATGAAAAATAAATCTAGTTTTCTTGGTTTTGGGTTCCAGGAGAAAAAGAAATTGTGTATATTCTTTGTGATTTCCATTGTATATTTTCTATTAGTTTTAAGAATTTTTTTGTGAGGGAAAATGTAACTAGTTTTGGTCTTCATAATTATCATCGTACTTATGTCATTATATATTTCATGTATAAAGAAAAAGAAAAAAATTAATTTTTATTTTTCAAGCATGGGTTTCATGCTCGAGTCAAATTGTTAATAATTAGAGCAAGCATTATTTTCATGCTTCTAGAGTTTATTGAGTCAAATAAATATTTGTCATGAGCGATTCTATTGTACTTGAGTCAAATCCCATTTTGACTTTTGAGAGAAAGTGGAAAAAGAATTTTGAGTCAAAATTGTTAATTTTGTCCCCACAAGACCAAGTCGGCCCTAAAAGGGACCCATTTCACCTCTTGGATGTGTGTATATTTAGTGCAGTTTGACCTCATTTGAATCCAAAAATAAAGTTTGATTTCTATGCCAAGAAGACAGAGAAAGCCAAAAAATAAAGTCAAGAAGAAGAGTTAAAGTCAAGAGAGAGAGCGAGGGTCAAAGTAGGAAGAAGTTATGCCACACGTATAAAAAATATGCCCTAGTTTCTGTCACACGTCCAAAGTTGTTGAAGTTGCAATGGCTGAAAATTGTAGACCTAATTGTAGGGGCCTAAAATTTAAAGTTTGAGCAAGTTTAGAAGGCTTTGACTATTGTTGACTTGGGTTGAATTTGACTGGTTGGAATATATTTGAAGGAGGGTTGACCTGGGTATTATGGGAGGTCTTAGTTTTAAATTTTGGGTCTTGGATTCCTCATTTTGATCTGATTCTATAAGAATAAATATTTTTTTGGGTTTTCCCCTTAGAGGTGTTTTTCCCTGACTTGGAGCCTATATATTGTGTTCATTATCTTTTTTTGATTTTCATGGTTTATGGTTTTAGTAATTCTTTGATGGAAATAACATAATAAAAGTAATAGTAAGTCAACATATCTTCACAATTAGTTATCAAGTAAGGAAAATTTCCCTAATTTCTTCCCTATATATTTCTCAACATGGTATCATAGCTAAGGTGAGGAGAAGGTGGCTTGAAGATCACTCTTTTTGGCATAAGTAAGAAGACATTCATCAAAGCTACTTTTGAAGACATCATTTGATAAGGACACAAAGAAGAGATTAAGGAAGAAGTCTCATCAATCATCTTGAAGGAAGAATACTACATCAACTATCCATCTCTTTGTCACCATCATTGAAAGCTCTTGGTTACTCATCATCATTTTGAAATAAATCATCATGTCTCTCTTGGAAGCTCTTTGATCATCACCCATTTTGGAAGAATTCTCTATATAATCCATCAGTTAAGAAACATCAAGAATCCTGGGAACATCATCTACACTCTTGGAAGCTATATCATTCTTTTTTGAGGAAGCTTGAAGATAATATTGTACTATCTATCCTAGAATTCATCATTCTAGGACATATTTAAAGTCTTTTGGAAGTCTTGGGAGCATCATGATATTTGAAGACCTCATCATCAAGTAGGAAAATATTTTGAGTACTACATTACTTTTTATGTCTCAATCTTCAAATCAAATGACCTCATTTTGTAAAGAAGGCAATAGGCTTGATGGATCAACAAACTTTCAAGCATGGAAGAAGAGAATAGATTTGGTGCCTATAGAAAATGAAGTCATAGATTATGTTCTAAGCAAGGTTACATTACCAGAGAAGGATAAGACTCAAGAATTGGCCAAGTACATTAAAGGAGAAGTCAGGGCTCAAAGTATTCTCATTGAATCCATCAAATATCATCTTATTCCATTTGTTGTAGATTTGGGCACATCTAAAGCAATATATGACAAATTGGTAAAACTATCTTCTGTTAGTATGAGAGGTTAAAAAATTTCTTTTTGGAATCAACTTTGCAAAACAAGGTTTTATAAGGATGAAGAATTGGCCTCATATGTAATAAAGGTGTCACAGTCAAAGGATCAAATACAAGGACTTGGGGAATTTGTTTCCAATTCTCAATTAACAACTTGTATACTCAATGCTTTACCTTCAGAGTGGAGCAGTTTTGCGACACACATCTATTCAATAAAGGACACTCCAAAATTCGATGCGTTGGGGTCGTTGTGCATTCTAGAAGAGACAATATTGAAAGCCAAAGATGACACCGAACACAATGAAAAGTCACAATCTTTTTCTTCTAGATTTAAGAATAAGAATGTGACGTTTCGAATGTTTAAACCTTAGCGAAATAACAACAATGACAAGAATAATAAACTACGAGGAAAACAAGACATCTATTAAGTACACTTTAAAAGAGATTGTCCCAAGGATCCTCAAAATAGCAAGAACAATAAGAGAAATGGAAGGAGTGGAGCTCATATAGCTGAAGAAAATAAAGAACTTGAAAAGAAGCTGAAGAACAAATATCCTAAAGATACCTATTATTTAGAAAATTATCTTCTAGATCCATCACATAGTTGTAATAATTGTCGACGTGTTTTGAACCATCTAATGTGGTTCATTATCAAGATGAGATAAATGAAGACAATTCTAATTTGACAGGGGGATAAAAAGAGCTAAAAAGAGAGAGTTGTTAGAAAATAATAATGACTAGAAGAAGGAAAAAAAGTCAAAAAAGTCAAAAAGTCAAAAAATAATAATGGGTAATAAATTTTGGACTTTTATTACCCATTAGTTTTTTTTGAATTTTGACTTATTTTTTGAATTTTTTTTTTAAATTATTTTAGCCATTATTATTTTCTAATGATTATCTCTTTTTATACCCATATCATATCAGAATTATCTTCATCTATGTCATCCTAATGATGAACCACATTAGATGGTTCAAAAAAAGTTGACAATTATTGCAACTATGTGATGGATCCAAAATATAATTTTCTAAAAATTTCTACTCATAGAAGCCTCCAATGAGTTATCTCTATTATTGAAGAACTCCACCACTACTATGTTTACATGCATATGTTTTCTTTGGTTAAGAATATGGAAGTTAGAGTAGCATATGCAGTTACTAAAGAGTCTTGGTTTTTTCCAATTATGGAATCTTGGAAAGAAGCATATAAGGATTAGAGACTACACATTTAGTTGCATCTCATTGGTAGCAACCATCTAGTAAAGCAAGGATAGAAGAATTTGTATCATCTAGCACTTCACATTTCAGGCAACTAATTTTTGGCATCATGTTGTTATAGAAACAATCTTCTAGCAGGAAAGGATCACAAGGATCCTCACAAATAATTGAACCATCATTTTGGGAATATTCTTCAATATATGGAAGAATCATGGTGACATCGCAGGAGTATATTTCCACTAAAATATTATGGAAGCAATATAAAAAGTAGTCTAGAAGCTTAAATATATGAAGAAAATTGAGTTGCAACATGAAGGCATAATTGAAGCATTTCTCATCTTTAGAAAGGGGTCTCATCAGAGACATTATCTTCAAGGAAAGAAGTACTTTTTTCAAAAGGAGGCTAACTAGATGACAATTCGAAAGGAAGAGGTATGCATATATTTAGAAAAGAATTCTTCATTAGAAAGTATATTCATTGTTATCAGAAAGTATTGTAGGGAGAGTTGTATGCATAAAAATGTTCTTGGAAGCATGAGCATGGCATGTATTGGATAAGAATGGATAAAGAAAAAATATTCCATTTGGTTTCCTAATACATAGGAGCATGAGAGATGAGCATGATTTTAATAAACATCCGATATGGTCTCTTGAATAACGTAAGAAAAGAATAGCAATGATAAATTCAAAGGGAGTTGTGAAGACCCTGATGGATACAATATTGAAGCTTGTTGATGTAATAGCCCTAGGTTGATTTTCATGTAAATGGAAGGAAATTATAAAGGAAAAAATAATACAAAGGTCATGGGACACGTATTCTTGTTGGGTGTGTGTTATATTCTTTCCACGACTACCCCACGCACAGACCTACCCTATATTAAGTGGGCGAACCTACATATGGTTTTGTGCATGGATTTCGCACATTGTTTTGGGCATGATTGTTTTATGTCCATGGTATTTTGTAGATCGGGTTAAGGGAACTATGGTTATGTTCTAACCCAAGGTTAATGGATTGGGGTTTATGGATGCTTTGACATGTATATATATGTATTGTAACAGTGAAAGGAATATAATGAAAAATCAATCTAGTAGTCTCGGTTTTGGGATCCAAGGGAAAATCTCTATGTATATATGTTTTATGTTTTATTCTCTCGCCATTGTTTATTTTCTACTTTTTAGAATTCGTATGTAGGTAATTTATGTACGGGGTTAAAACCTACATTTGGTACCAGAGTTGTTTTGGCCTCATGGGGACGCCTTTGCTGCTGAGGGGTTTTGCTCGGGCCTGTGGTAGACCCTCTTCAGTGGGAGATCTGCGGGATCGATCTTGTGGTGAAAGAATATGGCGAGTAGTGGAAAGACATAGATCAAGAAATTTAATGGTCAGAGTTTTGAGTTGTGGAAACTCAAGATGGAGGATCTACTAGTGGATAAAGATCAGTAGATCGTGGTAGATCTAGGTACCAAACCAACAACAATGTTAGCTGAAAGCTAGACGAAGTTGGATTGGAAGGAAAAGAGCACAATACGATTGCGTGTCTCAGCTTCAATGTTGTTGAATGTATTAGGGCAATCTTCAACGAAGGCTTTGTGGGACAAGTTAGGGAATTTCTACCAAACTAAGTCTCTAGTGAATAAAATGTTCCTACTGAAAAAGTTGTATAACATGAGGATGAAAGATGGAGGCTTGGTAACAAAGCATATAAACACATTTAGCACTATGATAAGCTAGTTATTATCTGTTGATATTAAATTTTCATACGAAGATAAGTGCATAAGTTTGTTGTGTTCTCTACCAGATTCGTGGGATAGTCTGGTTGTTGCAATAGTTTCTAATGCAAATGCCTTGCAATTTGATGAAATAGTCTCATCCTTACTGTCAGAGGAGATGAGACGAAAAAATATTAAGGGACATATGGTGATGCCTTATCTATACGAGGACAGTCCCATAACAATAACAAAATTAATTCTTCAAGTGAGAGATATAAATCTAAAGGGAGATATAAATCTATAGGGAAACATATAAAGGTGTGTTGGAAAGGTGAAAAGGAAGGACACTTCAAAAGGGAGTATAAATCTAAATCTCCTGAGAAAGGAAAGGGATCTGATGATGCTCCTTTTATAGAGGCAAAAACCACCTCAGATCATGGTGGGGATGTGTTCTTGGCTTCTTCTTCAAGTACACATGTAGATCATGAGGCATGGTTGATTGACTCAGGTGCATCCTTTCACTTCACTCCCCATAGAGAGTAGTTCTGTGAGTATGAGAAATATGATGGTGGTAATGTCTTCTTAGGGGATGATAGGAAGGCTAGAATCGTTGGTCGTGGAAAATTCAATTTGAAGTTGCAAGGTGGAAGGATTAGAACTCTTTTGGTTGTTGTGCATATTCTTGCATTGGCATAAAATCTCATTTCTGTAAGAAAGTTGGATGTTACAGATGTAAAAACAGTGTTCGAGAAAGATACCTGTAAGATGGTTTGAGGAGCACTATTATTGACGTGAGGAGTTCAGATTGGAACTTTGTACAAGCCTCAAGGTAGCACTGTTATTGATGGGTGCAACAATTTCATGGTTCCTGAAAGTGGACAAGAAAATCTAGTGGTCTCTAGAGAAAGGACCATGTTATGGCATCAAAGGCTTGGAAATATTGGAGAGAAGGGCCTTTGAATACTTCATTATAGTGGTATGGTAGAAGGTATGTCTAATTTCTCTCTGGATTTTGATTTCTATGAAAATTGTGTATATGGGAAGCAGAATCAGGTGAGTTTTCCCTCTAGTGCTAAGAGGGTGAAACAGATATTAGAGATTGTGCACAGTGATGTGTTTGGACCTTTGTCGGTTCCATCACTGGGTAAGTTTGTGTACTATGTATCATTTATAGATGAATTCTAAAGGAATACATGTATATGTTTCGTGAGGAAGAAATATGAAGTCTTTCACAGGTTTAAAGAACTTAAGGCTCTGGTGGAAAACCAAACAGAGAAGAAGATAAATGTGCTGAGGATGGATAATGGTGGAAAGTTTTGCAAGGAATTTGAAGAGTTATGTAAGAAGTATGGTATAGCACGGCAGAAGACTACTCCATACACATCTTAGAGAAATGGATTTGTAGAAAGAATGAACAAGACATTGATAGAAAAGGAAAGAAGCATGCTCATTGGTGCCAGGTTAGGACAGGAATTTTGGGCAGAGGTGGTGGAGACTGCATGTTACCTGGTAAACAAATCACCTTCATCAACATTGGATGATAAGACTCCACAAGTGTTATGGACTAGTAATAAACCTCCTCTTTCACATTTGAGTTTATTTGGATGTGATGCATATGTACACGTTCCAAAGGAGAAAATAATAAAGTTGGATAATAAATATGAAAGGTGCATCTTTATTGGGTATAAGGATGGTTTAAAAGGTTATAGGCTTTGGAACCCAGAAACAAGGAAGGTTGTGTACAACCAAGACGTGGTGTTTAGAGAGATGAAATATGTTATTAAACATGAATTCCTATCAAAAGAAGCTAATAAGATAGAGTTTGAGCTAAAGAAGGAATAATCAGATTCTACAGTAGAAGAGGAATCAGAAGATGAAGAACCACAAACTCTAGTTGTGAGAAGATCAGTTTGAGAAAGAGGAGAACTAGAAAGGTATAGTCCATCTGCTTTCTGTTCAAATTTTTCTTTATATATTACCAATGATCATCCCATAACTGTAAGGGAGGTTGTACATTCAACGGATGGAAAACTATGGAAAGAGGCCATGGTTGATGAAATGGCATATTTGCACAAAAATGAGGCTTGGGACAGAGAGGCAATGATGAAAGCTTAGTTAGAAGCAGAGAATGTGTGGCTAAGGGGAAAGCTACAAGAAAGAGAAATCCAGTTGGAAACTATGGCCATTTAACCTTAGAGGTAATCAAGTGCAAGATACCAATAAAGTCTTATGCCTTGCGTCTCAAGGAACAGTGGCTACAATTCCAAATTAAGACTTTAGTAGAGAAAGGCACTATGCACTTCCAAGACTATAGATGATTCATTGATCTCTGTGATCAAATCACCTTGGAAGATAGACAAAAGATGTCTGAGTTTTACCTACACAACTTCGTCTTGACATATTTGAATGTTTGGGACCCAAATTCAAAACTATGGGACTTGTAATTGATGGCCCTAACATCATGGATGAATCATGAGGAGGAAAGAGGTACATAAATCAAAAAGGTAATGGAAAGAGAAGAGATAGAACCCCTTATGATCAGAGCTAAGAAATCTAATCTAATGGCTGTCATCAGCACCCACAACTTGATTACAAATGATCCTAATCTTGCACCTAGGTACCTTGCTGCACCAGAACAAGCAGTCACACACTTTGAAGATATGTTTAGGTTGTTAGGAGATGACAACATGCAATCTTTCCAAAGGAGATGGAAAACCTTGCCTTACAACCTAAAAATTAGAGAATACCATTCTCATTAGAGAATGAGGGAGGCACTAAACAGAACATCCACGTACAAGCAAGCTCTACAAAGACTCAAAGTCAACTGGATTGGCTTGAGACTCAATCCACCACTGCTTTTAGGAATGTTGGAAGGAAGGAAAGAAGAAGAAGAAAGAAAGAAGTGGGAAGAGATAGAGAGGAAGACAGGATTTTATTCACAAGAAAAAGAAACTATAGCAGAAGCATGGGATTTCAGGGAGGCCACCAGAGCAATGAAGGACATGGATATAGATTAAGTTGCTCAGAGAATGAGAAACACTTTCAATAGCGGGGTGATGATGAGCCTCATTATTGGGTAACTATATTGACCTTGATACACCTCCAAGCTTATTAAAATAAAATATTCTCATAATTCCTTACATGTTTTAATTATATTTTTCTTAATGGGATGAGTAAAAGTAAGATGTTATGTCTAGTGGTCTAATGTGCATTGATTGTAGGTTTTTGAGAGAAAATCATGGAAATTTTGGCTAATTAAGGGCAGGAACTCGAATGAGACAAGGAGGAGATATTATAGGAGATAGATCCTCCTCATTAAATCCTCACTCATTCGAATATTCCTTAATCAAATCACACTATCTCGGAGTTGCAAGCAACCGAGTCATGGAGATCATGGGCAGTCGAGCCAGTGAAAATTAAGAACCAGTTTATCTTGAGTTTGGGAGCCAAGCCTCTCTATATTTAAGGAAGTTGTTGGAGACTTCAGTTGTATAAATAAGGAGGCCTGGAGCCTCATTAGGATTCAGATTTTTTATGTAAGAGAACTAAGCATTTTCGAGTTCAAGTCTTGTGGCAAAACATTGTTATGTAATTTTTATGACATGATAATGAGAATGAACATTTCCTTGATCCAGCAATGAGTTGGCTCAGAGGGCTGAAGCTCTTACATTAGTGCCCAACCCTAGTAGAAAAGGCTCCACTTCTTGTACTTGTATGCTTAAGTTATTTCATAGATTAAATGTTGAATTGATTTTAGCATTGTTTCATTCCAAGTAGTGCTAAGTTGGATTAGTTTGCTTCCACTTGTGCATAGCTTTAGCAGTAGTTTAAGAGAGGTAAAGAAATACCAAAAAGGATGATAGTAGGTGAATTTGGCCTCACTTCTCCCTTCAAGGACCATGGTTTTAGGAAAAACTCCTATTCATCCCCAAAAACACAAAATTTTGATTTCTTATGGAATTTAGGATTTTCTGCTACTTAGGCCAGCATCTTTTCAGTTCTCAAGAATACGTTTTAGTTTTCATTTCTGATTTGTCCAACATTGTATTAGATCTCATGGTGTTTCACATTATTTTGCAAGTATTTCCCTGCATGGACTAGGCAGCTAAATATTGAAATTTTGTTTTCTTATGTTGATTGGAATTCTTTCTTTTTTGACATGATTCATGGATAAATCACAGTGATGTATGCATTGCAAGAGTTTCAATAGTGTAGGAATATCTCATGTCAGTAGCCCTAGCATAACTGCATCCATCCATGATCACCAAAAGCCTGTAAGTCCCTCAGCCAACTCATCCTTCCATAAGAACAACTTTCCAGGCTTGTTGAGTAAATCCAACCATCTTACAAACTTTGTTTTGACCTCTGAAGAAGTCCTAGCCACTCCCTTGCCTTATTTCTTCCATCATTCGACTTCCCTAAGCCCTATACCATCTTCCAAATCACTCTTATTGCTCTTGGCCGAATCTTGTAAGAATACAGGGGATCCTGTAGGAGCATTAGGACATCCTGTAGGAAGCATTAGGACATCCTATAGGACGACCTGTAGTGGCCTGTTTTGAGGCCTATTTGTGGAAAAAGCATCCAGGAAGATAGGAGAATACCCCTAATTGCCTCCCAATCCATCTTAGCCTTCACCACCATATCTAACCCACCTGCTACATCACTAAGAAGATTTAGCATTCATATTTTCACAAAAAAAGGACAAAAAGGAAAAAAGAGTTATTGTGTTCATTCATATTCACAACAGTAAATTTTTTGTTATTTCAGATTACATGCCTAGGACAATTAGGATTACACACATGTTAGCTTAGAATTATTCTGAAGCAAGATCTCTTTGAAATTAGTTAGATGAATGGTGTGTTCAAACCATTTATTTTAGTTTTTCCTTACTGCAGTAGACAATATTTCAATTCTCCCAATTAGTGCAAAATTCCCCTTTCTTCATTGGTAATCAAACTTCTTTTGAATCAATAGAAGGCTAGTTTGAGAAACCATAGTGGTCTATCAACAGCTCAACAGTGACAAAGAGTGGACCCATTGCATTATCTTGTGTATACAACACTGTCACCTTAGAGTTTGTACAAACTTCGTGTTGAAAAAGTAAAGTTGGTAGCCCCAGGAGTTGCAGCATTCTTGCTGCAATACTGGTGCTCATCACTTTTTTGCACCGTTGCTGGGGAGGTGTTTGAGTAAGATGTGATTTCTTCTTTCTTTCTTCTATTTCTTATCTCTTTCATTCTGTTATTGGTTTCATTTCTACAAAATTAATTGTAAGTTGATTTGCTTTATTTTCCATTCTGCAAGTGAAATTTCATTCAGCAATTAGTTTCCATTCAATTTGTTATTTTAGTTCTGTAATTAGTCTCAAATCTTGAAAAACAAAATAAAACAAAAACACTTCTTTCATGCCTCGTAGGAATAGGGATAACTTAAGAAAATTTCTACCAAATACCCCCACCACTTCAAATAGCCAACCTTACCTCTTCTTCAGTGGTTGTGAATTGGAGGACCCCTTAAGTGAACAACTAGATATTTTTGAAGAGCCTACAGGGGGAGAAGAAGAAGGAGAACCCATTCCAACTGACCTAATGGCTAAAAATTGAAATGACAAAGGAGATAGAGAAAGAATTGAGGGTGATTTTTGTAGAAATTTTGAATAATAAACACATATTCAATGGAGATTATCCTGATCATGTACTATTGCGGAATACATACACAATACATAAGCTCCTCTACTTCGATCGTCAATATAGAAGCATCAATAACAATAAAACATCAAGAGCATGCACACATTAACACAGTATGTAACCCAGGGAAAGCTTACAGCTGAAAACCACTATCTGTATATTAATGATTGAGACATGTAACATTACACAGCATAATACTTCTCACAAGTATCTCCACCTCTGTTACACACAATACAGCTCAGATCTGAATCAATCACTGGCTCAAATCTCCTTCGCTGCTTGCCTGCCTCCGCTGCTCAATACCT
>APFE031442276.1:0-15364 GCA_000404065.3 Pinus taeda
CCTTAAAGGGTGTGGGGTTTCCAGAGTAGCTATTGGAAGCCGATGCGTCACTTCTGGGTAGCCGTTGAAGGATCTGCGCAAAGTTATCCATCATCGCGTTCCTCTGCCGCTCGAGTGCTTCTTCGAGCAAGATTTTGATAGGATCTCCTGCGCCCTCGTCTTTCTTCTCATCCGCCATGGGAGGTCGTCGAGATTTGCGAGGCTGGTCTTGCAAAGGTTCGACCAGTTCAAGCCCTAACTCCTTATATCCCGACCTCGTTGGCGACATGCAAAGAAAAACAGAGAAAAAGCAGACCGCTCTGATACCATTGATTCAGACTTAAACAAGAATGCAATAAATTACAGAGATAACCATAAATACAAATATGCAGCAGAAATAATACTTCATTCATTACTGTAAAATACTGAAATCTTCTTACAAACAGAAATGGAAAGGAACCAGCTAGGGCAATGGTAGCTTATCTCTGAGAAGAGATGTGGCAGCTACATGCCTCTGAAATGTGTTACAATGAGGCTCGAAGGCCTATTTATTGTTGAGAAACAATGGAAAACCGTTAACATTCCAAAACCTAACCCTAGAAGATGAAACGCCAAACTGTGGGCCCCGTGTGGGTAAATTGGTACATCAACTTCCCGGGGTTGTAACTTTGGCATACGATCTCCGTTTGACGTGTACAATAGCTCGTCAGAAAGATCTATCTGAGCACTACCACTTTGGGAAGGGCAACATCTGTCCATGGACCCATGTTGCCCCCAGATTTCCCAGAAAACGTCGTTTAGGGCCTCAAAACAGCTCCAGAAACTCAGGACTTGAAAAGCTTCTAAAAATAGTAAATTGTGCTACAATTACGGATCCGCCTTCCTTCCGAACCAACACCTAATCGATTAGGACCCGCCGCCTTACGAACAAACACTGCAGGGTAGACGTGGACGAATGTTCTCTTTTAGAGATGCCCAGTTAGCGTAAGTATGAGGGATTGAGCTGAAAAACTGAAAGAGATAGTTGCGGGGGTCCAAATGGGATAGGTGGGTGGCCACCAATATCCACCTGGATCAAAAACTTAGAGTACAAAATTCGCTTTCACTTTCACACACTAATGAACGCAATCTTTGACTTTGATAGCTTCGAATTCTAAAGAAACAAACGAGCAAGCGTGAAATTGATTGACCCAAACAATTGTAATATATGTCTGGTAGTGAAATAATCGAATCAACATGGGAATTGGTTCAACAAACACTAAACATCAATCATCAAGCAACAAGCGATGAAAAACTTCAAGCAAACCAACAGGAGGGTTGCGGATGAATCTCGAAAATACGAGTAACCAAGCCAAATAATTCAAAACTTGGAAAACTAGGTCACAGAGCCAAAATACAAGATTCACATCAATGAGACCAAAAAGCGAGCACCTTAACTAAAAGCAATTAAAACAAGGGAATAGATAAGAGAAAGACAACAAGGGATGAATCAGACTGATGAATTCAGGAGGCAGAATTGACAAAAACTATTTTACACGAATCGTCGCGGGTATAACACGAGCAACTAGCGCTGATCAGCCACTAGCCGTAGCGACAAAGCGACATCAGGATTTAGTGATGCACAAACTTACAAAATAGAGGCAGCGCGACGTCGGCACGACTGTTTAAATTTTTTTAGCAACGATCTTAAAAATAATGAAAGGCAAAGAAAAACTCCCAAACAAAGACCAATCTGCAACAAAGGGACTTTCCAGATTGACCCAAATAACCCAGAAGACTGATGGTTCAATCCAAAATACATTCACTCAAAAATCAAGCAAAAGCAAAAGAGAAAACATAGGACAGACTCCCCAGTGGAGTCGCCAACTTGTGATGCAGGAAAGTGTTCCCTCTGCGGACAAAGGCAACCCCTCTAGCCCTGGAGTGGGTCTAGTCACAACAAAGACAGATCAACAATAGATTTCCTTAAATATCCATTTTTGGAGGCCTACCTCAACCGGTGGTCAATGAAGTTCCGTTGCGCTGCTCCAGCTTCCGCTTCCTTCTTCTCAATGAGTGATCAACCTGAAACAATGCAAAAGAAATACAACAAAGCACGTAACCGGAAAACAACAATGATCTATTTACTCACAAAGTCAAGAAGTCATGAGCTATCAAGTAAATTACATAAAAGATATAGGAAAACATCATTGATTGTATTAATAATGAAATAAGAGCAAGCTTACAACCAAAGTCTTGATGCTGCAAGCCTTCTCAGAGGATCCAACCAATATGTTTCTCAAGCATTCACTCTTTGAAGATGGATCTCCCAACATACAATGTCTCTCTCTCACTCATAAGCTTTTACACAAAGTTAAGAGCACTCCACAACCTTCCACAAGCTATCAATCAATCCTACACTTGTCACACCCACACCAACTATCTATCAAACTCAAAAGCACTAACAGCACTACTCCAACAAAGGAATTACCAACTCGCTGGTCACATCAAAGGTGAGTGCTTTAATAGGAGAAGGAGTCTCCAAGAAATGTGGGAGAGAGAGCTCATCCTCAAGGAAGGTAACACAAATGATGGAACTGCCATACCAGAGGAGGAAAGGCGACACAAACTATGCCAACAACCAGGTCTGGAGACATCCAGAAGGCCGACTGGTGGATCGAATTCGGCAAATCTAGATCTTCGCAGGACATAAATTGATTACTCGCGACTACATCGCAGGGAACACACAGACTCATCATCGCAGGTTACGACTCATTACCTCGCACTGGGTCTAGAAATCCGACCGTCGCGGGAAATAGATGTACTCTGGCGACGAAGTCATAATGAAAACATTATGGACACAGGAACGTCACGCATATTAAGGGTTTACTAGTGACGAGGCAGAAACTTAAGGAATAAGGGTCATTTGCAGCAACAGAGAGCATTTTCTTAACCTTCTTGCATTAATGGGAAGATATGGACATGTTGATTTGACACATGACACAGTAGAAGGACTAAAATGAGGACAATGACAAATTACTGTGTAACAGATGCCCCCTAAAGCGTGAAGCCCGAGAGAGTGGGAGGGGTGAAATGCTTTACGAAACTGTTTGAACTGGAACCACCTTGAAGATCTTGCAAGTGCAAGTACAACTGATATTTGTAAGAGTGAAGTACGTATATTCTAGGCATGGGCGTAGCCATCCATAGGACATATGAGACTTGGTCTGTGGTATGGACATAGCCACCCAGTTGATAAGACCATAATAATGACAAAGGTATGGTCACAGCCATCCATGAAAACTCAAGCATGGTCGCAGCCATCCATCAATGAGTCATCAATGTAATCACGAACCAATCCACGCAACCTGAACATATGTAATCTTAGTTCGGGGTCTTGAAATCCAACCAATCATAGTACAAATTCTATCATGTGAATAGATGTGCTGAAGTCGAACATGATAGAAATTCACTTGATTATCGGCCAATGATGGAAACCGTTAACAAGCGCGAGAGAAACCACCAATAATGCCTATGGTTCTCAAGGTACTACCCAGTACAATCCACTAAGTGTGAAAAATGAGCTGAAGTCAAACACTCATGGAATCACCTAATCGAAGACCAATGAATAAAGTCTCTCGTCGGGTACGAAGAACTTGCCATTGAGGCATGCAAGCTCCAAGGTACTGAAAATATCTCTATATCAATCTCCTGGATAATGAGATGATGTCAACAGGAGACGATCCGTCGCAAGAGGGCCATGACGTTCCCCCATTAACGACATGAGATAAGGAACAAGTAGTAGATGGTGAGACAGAGTATCAGAAGAGGAGGTAAGGGTGTAAACTGCAGAATGATTATACTCTTTAATATAACGGCAACACGACTTTGGAATGTGGCAACATTTTGATACCAAGGGATGAGAGGCTTGATGGAAGCAATGCGGATCAGATAGAATGAGGCGAAAATGACAACCTAAACCCGCGGAAGGCCAAATGACGATGTATGGATATCCCATCCTGACAAGAAGCAAAAGTGTCGATGTTCAAGATTGACTAGCTGCCACAGATAATCAACGATGATTTCCAAATTTTCCCCCACCATTACTGGCGAGTACCCCAATTATTTTCGAAAACAAGCTTGAAGGGGATAGCATATGCTTGTAATATAAGTTCGACCTTCGGTCGAATCCAATCTATTAATAGTTTAACGAGCCCTGGGAGGAGAAGCTCAAGTCTCGTCATCGTGACGAGTCCAATGTTGTCAGGGTTTAACGAGTCCGACATAGGTAAAACTCAGAGTCTTTTTCATGTTTAGGGAGTTTGAGAAAGACATGAAAAAGAAAACTCCAGGGGGGTCCTTTTTTGTAGATTTGTGTCCCTCGAGCCCGAAAAAGTATAAAACAATACTCAAGAGAACCGCTTGATCATTACGACCAAGGAGTATTTTTCGTAACTAGTGACATCGATCCAAAAGAGTAGAAAAGCGATCGAAGACACATCGTTTTGTAACCGATATCAGACTTGAATCGACAAAAGTCTGACAATATTTTCGTGTTTATACAGTCAAAAAATGGCTTAAAGTAGATTGCCTCTTATTTTGTTTAATGAGTCAAAAGGAATTACTCGGCAACCTTTTCGTCTTTTAAGTCCGAAAAGAGCTTAAAGAGGACTTTGAAAAAACGGGTCAACTGTATACCAAGTAGGACGTAACTTTGCCACCTGTATTTCTACACAAGACACATCAAACGTAAGACCCATTCGACAAAAATAAATCATATATGTGGAAGATATGGTCAAAACCCAAAAACTTTAAGAAAAAATGCAATATAAATGGAAAAAACCCATGTCCTAAAGTATAATTTTTTAATTTTTTCAAACAATTACTATAAAAAGGGGTAGGGGGTAATTCATTTTCCATTCATATTGCACATTTTACCTTGGGTATTTGGAGAACCAACTTGAGCAACTTCTCCAAGCTAATTCCGGCACCATCCGTCCACAGTTCGTCTTGAAACCTTCGCCAAGTAAGTACATTCTCCTTTGCGATGCATTTTAGTAGTTTTTTTATACAATTTTGAAGTTGGATGGGTGATTATAGGCAGATTTTGAAGTTTGGGTCCGCCTCTTGGTCATTGCGAGAAAGCCACTCGGGTTAGCGACGACCGAGCATGATAATATGTATCACCTCCGCGATCGTCGCAAGATACTGATGTACTCTCGCGACGATCTAGGGAAAATGAACTAGTGCCTTCGCACCATCGCTGCTATTTTAAAAACAGTCGCGACGGCATCGTGAAGTTGAAAATTTTTATAATTCATGGCTTTAAGTTTATGAAAAGAATCCTAATTCATTTCTCCTTCAATGCAGGGCAAGATGGCATTTGTTTGGCAAGAAATAACTCACGATGTTAACGATGAACAAGCATTTGTTGATGCTGGGTGTCGAAATGCTTTGCGTGCTTGCGGGTTACTAAAATTCTTCCCCATTCCGCATCTTCGGGCCCAACCCGATTTGCTAGAGCTGTTAATCCGTGCTTGGAACCCAACGGATGGAAAGTTTGTCATCTCGGGGAAGGACATTGATTTTGATGCCACAGACATTTACTTCTTGACTGGATTATCCTGTTGCGGTGAGAGGCTGATTTTAGAGGGCCAACGAACTAGTGGGGAATCACAGGACATGTTAATAGCTCGGGTATGTCTAGGGGCACGTAAATCAGCTACTAGCGGGAAATTGGCGATTCCAACAATAGAGGATCTGATTCTTCTTTCAGTCCTATTCATGGTGACGAGGGTAGCAGGCTCTTAGGCCCAACATGAGGCAACAAAGACCCACCTCCAGTTGGGTCATGAGTGCCTCAATCCAACCATGTTCAACTGGGCAGAGGCAGTGACCATCAACATGAAGAGGCAACTTACCAAATGTTGTTGCAGGGAAACGAAGCAATTTGGTTACGAGTCTGTTCTGATTCCGCTCATGCTGGAGCGAGTCCCATCACTTCAGTTACAGGATATGGATTTGGACGATCGGAGACCATGGGAGACCCGGATTACTTGCTTGGCACATGTCATGCCGCAAGGAGGTGGCAGTCAACTAGTGTCGTGGGGACACTATTCTGGGAGTGGCTGAGTCATCAGAAAATCTTCGTTGAGGATTGGCCATACACAGGTATGGATTTTTGTGGGGACCTCAACATGATGCTGCCTGCTGGCGAGAAGTGGGATGATGGAGGTAAACACTTGACCACACTATGTTTTAGATTTTGTCTTTTACGATGTTTTTGAGTTTTTCATGCATATGTCTTGATGATGTATCTTATGTTACTGCAAATGTGGGACCAAAGCAACCTGTTGGATTGCCTCGGGAGGCACGGAGGGAACCACAAGTCATCCAGGAGCTGGCCTTGGTTCCTCTAACTGGAAATCCAATGGAGACAATAGCCCATAACCTTGAGGGCCTGACAGAGGGGATCCCAGATTACAAGGGGATCGAAGAGGTCCCTTTGGAGTATCAGATACATATAGTAGGAGTGATACCTAGAGTGCACCGACTCTTGAGACAGGTTGCACAAGCGGTTGTTTGCTATAGGCAGCATAACCCACTGCAGTAGGCGCCTAGGTTTTATTTGCTACTAATTTTTTGAGAGTCATGTGTCTCGGATGTACACAGACTCTATTTTTTGACATATACACTTATTTTTGAGTGCCTCAGTGCGCCACACGACATATATATATATATAATATATATATATCTAGATATATATATATATATATATATATGTATATGTTATCTTATGGTTCATTATTGTGTCTAAATGATTCCGTACAATGTTTGATTTACATGTTGCGTAAATGTCTGTCTAATACATGATTTGCTAATGCATCAGTTAACGTGTTTAATCTCCTTGGAATATGTTGATATGTAATAAAATAAAAACTTCTTTCCAACAATTTAACATGTAAATACAACCTTAAAATCCGATGATCTCTGATAGAATAACACCCATTGAGTTGGTGAACAATAAGTTGAGAATCTAGATTCACAACCAATGCACAAATATCGAGGTTAATTTCCTCTTCCAGCAATTCAATAACAGCGCTGTATTCAGCGACATTGTTTGTGGTGCAACCCAAACAAATGCCTTGAAGATCTACTAACTCACCATAAGGATCATAGATCACCCATGTCGTAGAGGAAAGATTCTGGGTACTATGGCAAGCACCATCAATGAAACCAACATAAGGTGCAGCAAACATTTGCAAAAGAAGTAAAAGACACTATAAGTGGCGATTACGCTTGCACACCAAGCCATACAAACAAACACACACTGAAAACACACATGCTGAAAGACACACGTATGTACAAATCATATGCATGGGATTCACGCGTAATATTTTTTCAGATAAAGCCCATTTCAAGGCTTATCTAGAGGATTCCCTTCGCAATCAATCATCTCATAGACCCCTTTTTGCAAAACATGCTTCACAATATGGGGTCCACGCCACATGGGCTCGAATTTGCCTGCCCCCAGCTTATCATTCGCTTGATCATAGAGCAGGACTAAATCTCCTTCAACAAAAGAATGGGGATGAACAGTTTGGTCGAAGTGAGTTTTCACTCTCTTCTTCTGTGCTTCAATCGCTAGAGAAGCTAGTCGATGAGTCTCGTCTAACCGCTCTAGGTAAAGAAGACTTTCTTCTACCAACGTAGTGTTGGGGAGTAATTTGATGGCTAATTTAAGAGAAGGGATCTCACACTCAATTGGAAGGGTAGCTTCTAGACCGTAAACCAATTCGAATGGGGTGAACCCGGTGGCATCCTTCACTGAATTTCGGTAGGCCCATAAGGTGGAGAACAACATCAAATGCCAATTAGACTTGTGCATACCGATGGTACGTTGAAGCATCATGACTAAAACTTTGTTGACAGCTTCCACTTGGCCATTGGCCTGAGGATAGTATGGTGTCGAGCTATCATGCCGCAAGCCCAGCTGGGTTGTTAACTCAGTCATCATATGTTTACAGAAATGTTTATTGTGATCAGTGACAATGGCATGAGGGACTCCGAAGCCTGAAATAACATGATTGAATAAAAATTGTGGCACTGTGTGACCGTCCTCAGTTAGTGTAGGCATCGTCTTGGCCCATTTCAAGAAATAATCAATGGCAACGATGATATACCCATGCCCCCCGGCCGAGTGAGGGTTACAGGTCATGTTTGGTCAATTTAGTGTTGTCTAAATTGCTATCATAAATTGTCAACCCGGGGCTCGTAAGCTGATGAAGTGAAGTGTACAATATATACTTAAGTATCCTTTCCTAGTTCTTTTTGTCGTTTTTAGTTTATGTCTAAATTATCTTCCTAATATGATGTGATGAAGTTATAAACAAGTGAGTGAATGTGTGTGTATGTGATGATTTCTAAATGCTTCTTAAATTCTAAAGAGAGAACTTGAATAATGACTTGAAATGGAATTAAAGCATCAAATGAAAACAAAGTATTAAACAAAAGACTAATGGCACTAGTCCAATACCTTTACTACTGATAGAAATGAAAATGATATTTACATGAACTCTGCTGAAAGCAAAAACACTACTCTAGTAATCCAAAAATTAAATGAAAAATCACACTACTTATTCTCCCTTAACATTCTGCCTTTAGCTGAATTAATCATGTGAAAAAGAAAAGTTAGGAGTGAATTAGCAATATGAGTCTAAAAACTAACAAATCAAGCTGCAGTTAGATAATGTTTTGGTCCCATAAAAGTTAGTGAATTATGATAAACAGAACCATTAAGGGATTAGCAACTTGACACAACTTGATAAAGGAAACCAAGTAAAGAAACTAGCTAAGTAAGTAACTGATGAAAATCACAGTAAAAAGTCAGCAGTTGAGATAAGACAACTTCAGATGCCACTAGTACTGAAAAGAAGTAAAAGCACACTGTCTTGGGCTCCTAATCAAAGCTGTAAAAACACACTGACCAGTCATGAAGATTACCGAAATGTAAAGCAGCATAATTCAAAACTGTACATTAATATACATGATCAAGTAAAGAAAAAGAAATGCAGAAAAGTAAATTCAAAGGCTACTGTACAATGGTTGTAGCAGACAGGGGCCCTCCATCCACTTCAACCAATTAAAAGATCAGCTACACGGATAGAAACATAACTGTCTTCTTCAAATTAAATCAACTCATAATAAACACAGTGGGAAGCGTAAAATGCTTTATAAAAAGGTCTTCAAAACAGAGTTTACAGTAGCAAAATATTAACTAAATCAGACTAACTATTCAGCGTGTGGAAACGCTTTATTTATAGCAAGAACATCAACTTTCCTGTGCGTAAACTAAGCTAACTAATAGCTAGGAAAAGGACACGTCCAGCAGCACCGAGCACGGATCTAGGGAACAGTCATCGTGGTTTAATAAATCTGGTGTTGGATTCTCGTCCCCTGCAATCTTCGTGGCTAAAGGAGAAGCCAGTTGTGACTTACGTGCTCCAACCGAACACGCAGAGCTGTGCCACCATTTGCAACCTTGCCGTTTGACCAGAGCTTCCTCCGCGTTGACCAGGGGTGTCGTCGGCCAGTTTGGCTGAGCTGATAGCACACGTACCATGTACACAGTCATACAAACTTGCCCATGTGGCTCTTTTCTCCGGAAGACACCTGGATCATATCAAACAAGAAAATAGCTGTGGAATCTAGGATCGGCTGCGGAATCAGAGATCGGCTGCGGAAACCTGTAATAGCTGCGAAATTGCAGCACTTGAACCAAAAATCTAAACCAACAATCAACCATTAGCACAATTAGCAAATGATGTTAAAAAGTCCTATAATGCAATGAATTGAACAAGTTAATGAAGGAAATGATAGCAAAAGAAGGAAATGAGTATGAAAAGGTTGTTGGGAGGATGGGTAAATGAGTGCAGGTTTGAGGCCCAACAGGTCATATAATCAATGCCCCATTTGGAAAAAGGGCCAATGGTAACGACAGGGTGCAAAGGATCAGATTCAGAGGATGGAGCCAATGCAGAAACAATTTCGACGTAGTTGAGCTCGGTAGGACTCAATGGCATATCATCGCCCCAGGATTCGATCTAATCAACGGGAGGAAGAACCCAAGGATCAAAGCGAACAGAAATCATGTTAATGGGAGCGATTTCGGGAGGTGGAAGTGAAAAAACACCCATAAGGGCAGGATCTTTAAAGAGTCCAGCACCCACACTCTCACATGGAACAGAGGTATGCTCCACGAAAGGCACGTTGCCATCGGAGGAAGAAGAGGCGAAGAAGGACAACTGGTCTACTGTGACGATTTTCCCTTGATGAGGAAAATGAATAACAAAAAATAGAGATGAAGCCACAGCTCACATGGCATATGTCCAACTTCGTCCTATAGGAGGTTGTAAGTTAAATTGGCACCGACAACTTTGACCTCTACTTCGACCATCTTCCCCTCCAGAGTAATAGGAAAGCACTGGAGGATACCATAAGGACTAGACTCTCTCCCATCAAAGGCTTCCAAGGTCATAGGAGACTGGCTCAGAGTCGGAGAACCGATAGCCTTCTAACAAGCAATAGACATAATGCAAGTAGAAGCGCCTTCATCAATGACCGTTTGGTGAATAGTTTTAGAATTGATGATGACTTGGATAAGGAAGGAAATTTGGTGAGGCAGTCTTGGTACATGACTGTCTAGGTCAAAAGTAATCAAATCTGAGTCGGCTGGGTCAATGCCACCGATAGCCGATAGAAAGTACTTCCTCTGGGAAGGGCAGCTCTGAGAAATTCTAATGTGGACATAGCTGATGGAGCCTAGGCTAAGTCCTCAACAATGCTATAGTGTTGAGTAGCGTGAGCATTAGGGTTATAAGAAGACTTCCATAGCACCCCTTTAGGAGGATTTCAGGTGATTGTTTCAGTGCTAGGTTGTTCGATATGGAGAGGACCAGAACTGGATGGAGGAGCACTAGAGGGGACCTCAGTTTCCTTCCCGACAGGCGACAGATACTCTTTTCCTGAGTACTAATGTGGATGGGAATCGTCCCAGCCATAAAAACCTAAGAACCAAAGGGAGAAGAGGATTGAGATGGATCAGCCACCATTTGAGTTTGTTGTGAGGGAAAAGGCTCTTTGAGCACGACAGGAGTCCCAGGGGCACCTTTCAACAAACGACTAACTTCAGACTGCCTTGGGCAGTCTTTGGTATAGTGGTCCTCCTCACAGATAAGGCAAGGATACTTAGTCTTGCGCTTGGCACCTTCCTCGGGTGGAGGTTTAGGGGAATCCTGCTTTGGTTGGTCGGCCTTATTCTTTCCTTTTCCCTTCTTTTTTCCTTTCGAGGCTTTGCCTGCCGTGGTGGACTGAATGGTGTTAACCTCGGAAGTATTACCAGTATTGGATACAACCTGAGAAGCATTTTTATTTGGAGCATTCGAATTTTGCTTCCAAGGGTTCACAGAAGACTTCTTAAAGGACGGATGGACAGAATTGATAACGCCATCAATAGATGGTGTTGGCAGGGCTTTTAAAGTTTTGGGTCTTGGAGCATCATGCAAATAATCATATAGTGTATCGGACTGGGAGTAAACCAAGTCAAGATACTGAGCACATGCAATAGCTTGCTCTTCAGTTACACATGCCCCCATAGCAATGTCCCGGGCTATTGGACCGACGAATGAGGTTGTAAACCAGTCAGTCAAAAGCTGATTGGGAATCCAAAACTTAATCAAATGGCAACGTCGTCTCCATTCATGGATATGATCAGAGATAGGCGTGGTCATGGTCTGCTTCAAAGACGTTAGGAGGTGTGTGCCTGTTTCATATTGAATCGGCAATTGAAAATAAGTTAAAAATTCCATAGCCAACAAGTTAGAGTCCTGAAAAGATCTACAAGCTAACTCAATATACCACTTGGCAGCAGAGCCGGTGAGAGTCTGTTGGAAAAGGCAGAGCCGGATTGAATCATCAAGCCATGAATTCGACCAACACTATAAGTGATAGGTCATGACATGAGCTTGGGGATCTTCTCCAGCTTTACCATTGAATTTGGGACAATCACCAGGAATCTTAATTGGAACCGGTGGCCAATATGGATTATGAAGAATAGGATCATTAGTTAGTTTGGATACGTCTGGTAATTCCAACGTTGCCAAAAAGGGTAATTGAGGGTTGAAGGACATCTGAGGTCGCGGATAAGAAACAACACCAAAGTTCCATCCAGTCCCCTATTGCCCCCATTGATTTTGCCCAGATAGATTTGATCCATAGGGATTTTGCCATAGGGGTTATAGCTGTAACTGGATGGTTGACCCTGGATTTGACCCCCTACATTCCACTAATTACCAACCTGACCTACAGGAGCAACATATGGTTGCTAAAAATTCTGATAAGGATTAACCTGCGGTTGTTGATAATTTTGGTATGGGGCAAATTGAGTTTTCCCTTGGGGTTGCTGAAAACCATAAGGTGGCTGGGCTCCCAACTGAGCCTAGGGGCCAAACTGCATTTGATAAGCAAGTCGGGATTGGTATCCAACCTGAATTTGGAGACTAGATTGGGTATGGAGCCTAAACTGGGGCACACTGGGTGGATATTGAGAAGCAATGATCATTTGAGTGCCTGGTTGAGTAGGCCCAGATGGATGTCCTTGGGAGAACTGAGGCTAAGTCATCTAGCTAGAAGGTTGACCCGGTTGAGATTGAGGTTGACCCATTTGCCCAGAAGGTTGAACTTGCTGGGTATTGGCTTGACCTTGCCCAACTGAGGGTTGTCCTAACTAACCAGATGGCTAAGAAAACTGGACATTTGGTTGGCCCTGTTGGATTTGGGGTTGACCAACTTGTCCAGATGGTTGATTAGGCTAGACAGTGGGTTGGCCTTGCTGAACATGAGGCTGACCGACTTGTCCAGAAGGGTAGCCTTGTTGGATACCAGGTTGGCCTTGTCATATGTAAGGTTATCCCGATTTACCAGTAGGTTGCCCAAAATAGGTAAAAGATGAACCACCACCAACCGAAGGTTGTCCTTGGAAGGGTTGTCTTTGTGGGCCTCCAGGTTGCCCTGGATAAGGTTGTCCATAATTTGCTATAAATGAGAGGGTTGCTCGTAAGACGGCTGACCTTGATAGGGTGGTCCTTGAAGATTTGTAGGCAATGCTTGGCCACCATGATAAACAGTGGTGCCCCAAGCAACAGACGATGGAACCAAGACCTCAACCATAGGTTGAGAAGCCATAGGTTCAGGGTAATAGATGTGAGCTCCGCGAGAATCATAATAATGAAACGGATTTTGTGGATCCAGATTCCAAAGAGCTTGGATATATTGATCATATGCCCACCCTACTGGAATGGAACCAGAAGAAGGCGGGGCACTTAGTGTAGGATTAACAACTCGTCATTGGGCCACTATTAGTAGGACCAGCAGAAGGCCTGGCAATAGTAGTCATCACTGAAGAAGTAGTGGAAGCACTAACAATAGGGGTTGAAGAAGCCACACAAATGGTTGGAATGGTCGGAACAGATGCGACAGACACATTGTGAATCTGGGGTGTAAAAGGCTCCAAAGTCGGAGGGACAGTACGAGACCATATGGAACTCGAAAGGGGAGATCTAGAACCGATGATTTCCGCCAAAGCATTATATCGTAAAGGCAACGTGACACCAAGGGAAGTAACCTGGAAAGGTGAAGTTTCCGTAGGCATAGGTATTTCACCTTTTGTCATAAAGGATTCTTCATCGAAGACAGGGGTCATCTCATCCATATCAGAGGAAGACATTGGAACCGAAACACTAGGAGGAGTAACGGGAAAGTCTTCTTCAGAAGGCTCCTAAACGGGGTTCCTACGGATGTCGTAGGAATCATCCTCTGGAGTGTGAGAGTTAAGTGGTTGGATACTCAGGATAACAGGAAGAGTATCACTAACAACCGGTACCTCGGGAGCGACAGAAGATGGAGATCCTTGGCCGCTTGGAACAGGAGACGGGATCAGTGATTCCACCAGGATGATTCAATTCAAAATCATAGGAAAACTAACGAGTAAGGAAAGAACCCTACGCAAACTAAAACGCAGACAAGATCTAACTGGGTAAATGTGAACATGACCGAATAAATTTTAAGACACAGGAACAGAACTTGACCTTTTCATCTTTAAAGAGTTGAGGAAAGGATGAAAAGATGACTCTAGTCACCTTTGAATATTTAATGAGCCTGTAAGGACAAGTGATTAGATGGACCTTTTCTTTTAGGGAGTCGGAAAAGGAACGAAAGTGACTACTCTGGAGAACTAGGCAAAAGGTTTACCAAAGAACCCGTAAAACTGCATATACACCTTGGCAATCATATGAAAACCAAGGACTTTTCGTATGACAGTCAGTCTTCCCGAATGCTGTGTTCGATGCGTTACGGTTTGCAAGGCAACAGACACGAATTCCTAAGGATAAAGGATGATAACCTAGTGGGGTCTCCCAACATATACTCGATGGTACTGGGAGCACAAGTCCATGGTAGCAGCGATTGGATCACAGAAGGAGGAATCACCCAACCTTAAGTGAAAACAATAGAGACTAGGTTTAATGACACCAGAGCACATCTCTAGCCTAGACCTCTAAATAATGTGTGTTATGTTCCAATGTGTTTTTAGGTTTATTTAGTTCATTTTAGAGTTGATCTTGAATTATGTTTCAATTTCCAGCCCTTACCGTATGTATATCAAAACCTAGGATGCAACTAGAATGAATAAAACATCTTTCATTTCGATGAACTCCTACTTACAGAAGGGTAGAGAGATCATTCCCAAACCAAGACAAAACCAAGATCAGCAAATGCAGTCACTCAAGAAACACAATGCATAAAGACATAAATCCCTACAGTGCATCAGTACTACTAATGAGAGATTTAAAATTTGCTTTCTCATTTTTCAAACATGAAAAACTTGGAGTGCAAAATTCGCTTTCACTTTTGCACACTAATGAACGCAATCTTTGACTTTGATAGCTTCGAATTCTAAAGAAACAAATGAGCAAGCGTGAAACTAATTGACCCAAATAATTGTAATCTATGTCTGGTAGTGAAATAATCGAATAAACATGGGAATTGGTTCAACAAACACTAAACATCAATCAGCAAGCAACAAGCGATGAAAAACTTCAAGCAAACCAATAGGAGGGTTGCAGATGAATCTCGAAAAGATGAGTAACCAAGCAAAATAATTCAAAACTTGAAAAAATAGGTCATAGAGCCAAAATACAAGATTCACTTCAATGAGACTGAAAATCGAGCACCTTAACTAAAAGAAATTGAAACAAGTGAATAGATAAGAGAAGGACGACAAGGGATGAATCAGACTGATGAATTCAGGAGGTAGAATTGACAAAAACAATTCTACAGGAATCGTCGCGGG
>APFE031442277.1:0-28630 GCA_000404065.3 Pinus taeda
TAAGAATAGATATTATTAAATAAATCATTTTATTTTATATTATTTTTATAATTTTAATAACATTCAGAATTTTTAGTTATTCTCTCATGTACTAATTGTACCTAAGTTTACTTATTTTAGAGTAATTATATTATTAATAAGATTATTAAAATAAAAATAATATTTAATTTATTAATATAATGTTGACCTCGCGCTAGAGTCCAAAAGTCCAAAATAGCCGTTGTTGGAGTCTCTTCACAGTCTATTGAACATGCTCGGCCAGATATGATTCTTCAACTTGTCCTTACGATGAACTACAATAGTTGGTTCTAAACGCGTCCGCAAAAATCTTTTTCATGTGATTTTACACCGAAGTTCTTCTTATAAATCTGATGAATATTAAACTTCATAGAATCTTTTTCATGTGATTTTACACCGAAGCTCTTCTTATAAAAAATATATAGATATTTCAAGAAGGGTGAGACTACTTACAAACAGATTCCAAACACCAAAACTACAAAAGCCATAGTTAGTGATGAGACATTGCTTTCATATTGCTTATATCCTCCTACACTATAAAGCTTATAAGTTATCTCTCCAAAAATTAAACACTAATAAAACTAGTTCCACTAAATTGTCTGAACATTGGGATTTATAATAAACTTGAGTACAACTGAACACATTCGTCTTCCTTGGACTTGTTATATAACTCGTTCTCAACGTGCGAATTTGGAGAAGATGCTTCTACAACGATACATTAGCTATACTTATAAAAATATCCACGTTGAGCTTTAGCTATATTATCAATTAATTTCTGTGATATTGGCCGACACGATAAATTGCCTGTAAAAAGTAAGATCACTGGGCCACGCTGGTTTCGCTGCGTTAAGCTGCTAACGCGACATGAATTGAATGATATGAATATCCTGCCATGAAACACTGAAATTTCTAAACGAATTACTCATCGACTAAGTAGGACTGCGGGGCCATGTTGGCTGCTCTGACTGTCTTCGGATTCTGCTGTGTTGTGTTTCAGTTAATTTTCTTTGAAACTTCAAAAGAATCATGACAGTACGTTTTGTGGACGTGTAACACTTAACCCTTCCATTATTTTGTGACAGGAAAGCTTCAGAAGGACGCCAGTTGCATATATGACATTACATTACAACTTATTTTTCAAAGATTTAATGACTGAGAAATGACGGATAGGAAAAATTGCCGGCCACATTGTCCTTTCGTTCTTCTAAAATCTGAATATGGACAGTACGCTTTCATCGTGCATGTTTATGATAATAAAGTGACGATGGAATCTGAATATGTGGTTGTTAAAGTGATGAAATCAAGCATTATGGGAATTTGATGTACGATTTTTCGACCGTTCTCTTTTCTTCGTAAGAATCGATTGATCAGCGATTTTCGGCTTTAGGTATCACATTAGAGGGACTGGTGGAGGAATCAATTTATAGATGTGGTGGAGTCGTCCTTTTGTTTTGTAAAGCAATAAACATGTGTTCAAAAGGCTTTCTATAACGTTGCTGAAGCAATGGGACTGTGTTTGCTCAACGATGCTTCTCTTTATCATTTTAGTATAATTGATTTCATGAATGCCAACTTGGCGTGTTTGGTACTTGATTGCAGTGTTTCATTTTTAAAATTTGATGGATATGAGTAAATTTTCAAAATAATCTGTATATCTAGATAAATATGCCTGGTATATTATATCATCCAAATTATTGAAGCTTTGTATAATATATTATCTAAATTATTAATTTAAATATTAAACAAATTTATTATTTAAATTAGCTTCAGGAATACCGATAGACCTCTCAAATTGTTATTATAGGGTTCACGATTTCCTCCTCAGAGATTGAAGCAAACACAACAAGTCGGAAAACTAAACATAAATAATGGAATAAGTTATTTAAAAGAGCGTAATAAACTATTAAAATTATTGAAAAATATGTTTTATTTATTTAAAGCTTTACTTACATATTAAAATAATTTCTTTTAATTTTATTTTTAAATAATTAAATTGAGTTTTTTTTTTTATTTATATGCATGAATGTTCATGTATATGCCAGACTAATGAAAGTAATTATTATATTCCACGTCTTTCTAAATCTTTTAATTTCAATTATAATTTGAATGCAATGTAGTACTAAAATCATAAAAATATAAATAATTATTTGTTATGAATGTTTCTTAAATCAGTTTAATTCTTATTATAATAATTTGAATTAATTAATTATTATCTTTTAGTTCTTTCTAAATTTTTTAATTCAATTATAATTTGAATGTAATGTAGTAATAAAATCATAAGAATATAAATAATTTACCCATTTTTAATGTTTTTTAAAAGGTTAATTCTTTTTTTCTCTGTAAATACTAACTTCTATTAATTGAAAGGCAAAATATTTACTCTCGTCAAAACAGAAGTGCCCCATTAGAGACATGAGCTCGGGAAACTAGTTACAAAGTGCAAGAGACGAGAAATAAGAAATAGAGAGAGACATGCACCAAGAAGGAGAACTTAGCCATCACAGAGACACAAAAGACATTGCAACCCAGCATATAAAGAGTCATCAAATTCCCATCTCGGTGCCAAAAAACAGTATGACAATAGCATAGAAACCTGACCATAAGCCTGAAACCGAAGCCGAAACAAAAAGAGACGGTCCAGAGTGGCGCTACTTCTCCTTTGATGGGTCATTGTCCTTCTTCTCATCCTGAGCAATGTAGCGAATCTTCAAACCTTCATTACTGCTTAAATCATTGTGAGGGATAGCTATGGCATGTTCCGCCTCGCCATGACTTCTGCCCTCTGCTGCACGTCCTGTGTCTTCAAGTGGTGGAAGAGTTTTTAGAAAAGCCTCCTGTCCATCTTTCTCTTTTTCCCAATTTTCCATGGGTCTTTTCCCGAGGATTTCTCACTGCTTCGAAAGGGATCACTTGCGATGAAGGCCACTGGGGAGACAAGGTTGTCCTCTTCGGAGAGTATAGGGGTAATGTGGGCAGGACAAGGTTTTCCTCTTCGGAGAGTATAAGGGTAATGTGGGCACTCACTAGGGGCCTGTGCAGATTACTTTGAAATTTGAAGTGCTTTGTTTGAAAAGCACTATTCGGCCTAGGTTTCTTACGAGAGCCAACAGAATGCCCAGCTTCATGGGCAGGGGAGGGATTGAACGATTACGTCATCGTTTCCATGGCATGACCTACTCGAGGATGAGACGGGTGTCACGACACCCCCTAGAACGATGCCGCTTGCCCGAACGAACCATGGTAACAGAAAGAAGGTAGGCTTCAAAAGGGTTATGGGCGGGATGACCACCAGGACGGAGTTGGGTGAGGTAAGAGGGATGCCCAACAGAGCTTGCGACCGACACCACAGTATGACAGAGCTTATAGACAACCACAAAAATTGCAGACAATAACAGAGAGCAAGAATCCAGAACATGGGAGAAATTACCCTTGAGAGAGATGGCTTTGAGCTCGCTGCAATGCACCAAATTTAAGCCATCACCCATAGCTCTGGTAAACCAGGTTCTATTACCGCGCAACAGAGCACAAAGCTTGGCGAGTGAACCATGGATCAACATGATTATAATAGGAGGCATATTGCGTCGATCAACCCAGAACTTAAATGCAAATCGTCCACCCGATCTCACATTAATACTCATTATGTGCTCACATGAGGTTACGTCCTAGGAGGCCATGCTGCTCTGCAGCTAGCAGTACTGGGCATTAACGTCATGCATGGAGAACTGTGGTACGAGTAACACCACTCGGATCCGGGAAAATCAGGTTAATCTTTATTATAATAATTTGAATTTAATGTCTAATCTATATATAATATATATATATATATATATATATATATATAGATATATATATTTGGTGAACAAGAGTCATACTTTCTATTAAATTAAAATAGAAATAAACTACATAAAATAGAAAAACCCACCAGGAACTAAGCTTCTCAAGCTAAAAGTAGAAACCTCAAACCCTACCTACTAAACCTCAAAACTCTCAAAAGACAGAAAATGTTAAGACCCTATGATCATCCCACAGATGAGATTCAATTTGGGTTGACACCAAGCATACACTTTACATTTAAGATCACCCGAAAAGAAAAAGGGTACCAATATGAAAGGATATCGGGTCCACCTCAAGAAATAACCCATGAACCTGTTGAACATGCTAAAATCATAGATTCCTTCCATAAAACAAAACAAGTAGGGAACAAATTCCCCTCTCTCTCTCTCTCTAATATATTAAGTAAATAGAGAATTAATTAAAAACTAAATTGAAGTATAGAACTATTAAATCAGTAAAATATAAATTAAATAATTTCAATTTTTTACTTATAGATTCAAATTTTATTTCCAAAATAATTGAATTGATACTTTTTACATATATGCATGCTTAAATATATGCATGCTTAAATATATGAAAAATTAAGGCAAATAATTATAACATTTCAACCTTTTCTAAATTATCTTAATTCCTATTATAATATGAAAATATTTAAAAAACACAAGAATAAAAATAATTACTATATCATATTCCAATAAGTCTTAAATTATGTTGATTTCTATTAATAATTACAATATTTCCACATTTTCCAAGTCTTCTTAGTTCTTATTATAATGTGAAGATATTTATAAAAAAATTAAAACTAATTAACATATTTAAACACTCTTCCTATTATAATAATGTAAATAACTACAATATTTCAACCTTCCATAAATGCACTTCATTCCTATTATAATGTGAAAGTAATTATAAAAACATAAGAATAAAAATAATTACTATATTTCAACATCTCCTAAATTATGTTGATTCCCATTATAATAATTTGGATTTAATGGATTGAAAAACAAATTGATACAAATATTTATTAGTATATGGATAGGAAAATAGAGTGATAATGGTGATTGGCCAAGTTGAAATGCTTTTGTCTCTTTAGGGATCCATAATTTCTCAATAAAAAAATGCATACTTAAGTAATTGAGCTAACCCTCTATACTATTCTTCTATCTCAAGTCTTTTTTAAGGTAGTTCACTCTCATAGACAAACAAGATGCTTAGCAACGAGAACTTGACCTCGTAATACAAAAGTGACCAACTAAACTAACCCTTGAAACTGATATCTAAGAGACGTTTTAAAAACTAGTGACTTTTCTTCTTTAACATTTTACTTTTAAAAGTAAAATAAAATTCAATATTTATCTTTTTAATATTTTACGAAACGCATTTAACTATAGGAAAGAGATAAATGGTATGTCTATGATGCAAGATGGAAATATTGATCAATTAGAAGTAGATGTCAATTTCTGAAATTAACCCATTTGACGTATGTTTGTAAAGTGATAAGAACTGTAAAGCTAAAAGGGTCACCTCCGTCTATTTGAATAATTAGATTTGATATGCAGATTTGTGTTGATGTTTATAAACACCTAATAATTGAGAGACCATATATTAAAATAGGGCATATCGTACTTGGAATTTGTGAAAGCATACAACATTCAAAAAAGCATCTGCGCTTTCGTGCCTGGCACCGGGCAGGTAGTACATATTTATAAATCAATCAGATCAACTTCTTCAAAGATAAAGATAAGAACGAGACCAATGACATGACTAAAATTTTATTATTGTTTCAAAGTAGATGTTATAGCTAGCATTCTTGAGCGTTCATTATAATAATGATCAGATGAATTTTATATATAAAGTAATTTATAGTGTTTATAGTTTGTCAATTCCTAAGTCACTCAGAAAACAATTCTATGATTTGAACATAGAAAGTAATTTTTTAGTGTTTATAATTTGGATCTTCCTATTGATTTTATCATATAAAGCCATTCTTGTCTCTTCCTTTTGTAAAGCGTTTTCCTTAGAAAGTAATTTTTTACTGTTTATAATTTGGATCTTCCTATTGATTTTATCATATAAAGCCATTCCTGTCTCTTCTTTTTGTAAAGCATTTTCCTTAGATGTGTGGTGTCATTTTCAGTTTATCACTTAACATAGAAATTATGTTTCTTCTTTTATAGGAACACTGGCGCTTGGTAGTTTGTTGAAAAGTGCATTTAAGCATAATATTGTTCAATTATTTTAGGATTCCTTTTGTTTTTAAATATGTGGAACAACGTTACATTAGGATTCCTTTTGTTTTTAAATATGTGGAACAACGTTACATTGCGTTAGAAGGCAAAGTTCTAGACTTATCTTTTATTTTTATAAATAACTTTTATAATTAAAATGGAAAATATTGACAAAGTATCAGCATATTAAAATATTTTTAAAACATCCCACTTTTTAGGTTATATTTTTGAAAGTGAGATTTTGAACCACTCACCCTCATAATATTTTGGAATCTTGTTTATCTATGTTTTATGTCATTCTTCAACATCAAGAAATGGCATATTCAATAGATAAAGTAGATATCTTTATATGAATTTTATATAGTGTTTAATTTTTTCACGAAATAATATTTAATAAATATTGTTTAATAAATTATATGAAAATATTTTTAAAGAAAATTTTACAATGAAATATATATATTTCTTGTTGGTCAAATAGCTTTTGTTATATTACCTTGAAAATAAAAAATAAAAAATGAGTCTTAATGGATCTCCCAACTTCACTCCAACTAAATTTGTTAGCTAGGAGAGTTGGAGTATGCAAAAGTTTTTTCTAGTGAGTCTTTAGTTCTTAAGGGCTAGGCCAAAAGAGAGAAAATTAGAAGACATCTAGTGGACAACATATGAGGGTGGTGGTTAAGGAGGGCGCATTATGCTCATGCATGTGGAAAAATTTGTGTTCTATTATGGCCTCCAATTCATGAAGGTGGTCATTAGTCCAACATTGGCTCCTCACTAAGTTGGCCAACTCCTCGAGAGCTCAGAGTGACTAAACAACATGTTGTTCATATACACCACCAACTCGTTCCTTTCCTCTTATCTATGCTCCCTCGGGATGTCCTGGTTGGCTTGGATTCCTCTCAATTTCTCGGCTAGTGATTCCAAGGTGACTAAAATGTCTGCACATCCTAGGGAGTGGAAGTGGACATTGGCTACTTTCCCCTCTCTTTCCATGTTCACTCAATATCTTGTAGACGAATTGTGTTTCTCTGCTCAAGGTGTGGCCTCCCCTTTCTCGCTCACACCTCTGCGGGGTCAACCCCTTTGTCGAGGCATACCTACATACACGCGAATATCCCATACCTTAACCACAAATTGGTTTCCAATACCTGTAGTGACACCTGCCATCAGAACTGAGAAGAGACACCCAAAGACCAAAACGTGAGGAAGAAAGATAGTCCCAAGTGCTTGACAGACCCCATGACAATGAAGGGTGGTAGAATTCTTGGTTGACTCTGGGTTGCACTTCCAATTAGCGAGAAGCCTAGAGAAAATTGAAATTCTTCCCTACCCCAACCAATACTCCCTCATGTACGACATTATGCAGCCAACTCGGTGCTAATTAGAGTTTTCTTGAGCATTGAAACAATAAACACAAAGAACCACATCTCGGGCACGACTAGAATGAAGGCACCTCTAAACAATACACCGCAGAAAGCAAAGAGACTCGAGAGATAGAGAGACCTTCCCACCCGAAAACACCTAGAAGCATAACCACCACCACAACCTAGAGAGGTGAGAGAACAAACCTACGACACAAACATCCCACCGGGTTGGCCACGACAAGCGAGCCCAATTACCTAAGCACAAAAGTCCACGTGACTAAAACGAGGATCCTAACATCACAAAAATCAAGGACTTATGATAAATCCACAACCTAAAAGGATAGAGTACATGAATGCCAATGAACGAAACATAGGACTAGGGACTACACTGTTGGTGGAAGTAGTTTCTCACAGTCATAGAGCTTAGTCATAGAAGGAGGTCTTGTGAGGTAAACAATCCTGCTCCTAGGTCCCAGATAAACACCATGGGGTTGCCTAGAACACAAACTTCTACATTAAAGCCCTACGTTCTTCATTTCCACCCATTCAGCTCTTAGAGAAAGCCCTCTTGATAAACAATGTTAGAAATCACCACCCTATACCCTCTATTCATCTCTTAGTTCGCAACAACCTTCCACATTTGACTAAGAAACATCGTAAAAATACATATCGCCTCTAGAGGCTTCGCAGACTAGACATCATGTCATTTAATACCCATTAAGACGAAGAGCATGTTTTTCACATACAAGATGGAGGGAGGCTCAAGGTCACTTGGTCCATTGATTGTTCACCCCCATCTCGGGATGTTACAATGAAATATTTTTTTTTTTTTGTAGGCAAAGGTGTTACTCTTGTTTTTCTATTACCACGTCAAAAAATTACAGCAGTATTGGTGGAGCCATCTACCCGCCCACCAGGGGAAACCGAGTAGGGCATCCACCTAAAGTTTTTAACAACATATCAAAAAAAGAAATACCGCATTCTGTTTTTCCAAGCTATATAAACAACACAGTCCTTCCATGTTCTGATTCTACTGATATACACATGGTAGCTATCTATTACAAAACTGTGAAACCTGTCTAATCTATCTATATACCGTAGACTCATCAAAAACGAAAACATGAAAACTAAAGTTACTCAGCTGCATCTGCGAGAATCGGTGAAGTCTCTTTGCTGCTCCGCTGTTGACCGTCTTTAAGCATTTGCTGGATTTCATCTAACTTTTTCCCCTGCATTTCCATGGAAATTTGCAGGATGCGGAGCTCCCATCTCAAATTGGGGACTCCCTAAGTCAACTTTGCCATTTCAGTAACAGCCTGCTCCAAAGCCTTAGCAAGTAACTGTTTCATCACCCAGTAAATGTGTAAGGACTGCTTGAACAGAGACATTCTGCCTCTCGTATTACCGGGGTCATGCACCAGAAATTCCCAGTCCTCCATCTCCGAGTCGGATTGGGCTTGGATAGCTTCTTCTTCCATGTTTTTGATGATCCTCCTGATTCTGGGACTGGTATTCTGAGAGTAGGCTCTCTTGGCTTGCTGTATTTTCTGTTCAAAAGTCTGTCTGGCCCTCCTGGCTGGCCTCCTACTCTGCTCCGGCCTTTCTCCCCTGCCTTCACGAGCTCTATTGGCCTCGCTATCTTGTCCATTGTTTGGTTCAGCCTCGCGGTCGCCTTGTCGATTCCTCCTCTTCCGCCCTTGCTACGGTACCCTTCTGCCCCGCCGGCTCCGCTGGCTAACTCCCATAGCATACTGCTTCCATTCCTCTGCATTCATGCTTTGTTCGCGGCTTCCATCCTCATTTGAAATGTCGAGAATTTCATAAATTTCCTCTGGTTTCTCTTCCTTCATCACCCCTTTCCCCTTCCTGTCTTGCTCTCTGATTCGTTCCGCTTCCATCTCTTCTGCTAACCTGGCTCTCTTTCTAGTTTCCATAGTACCGCTCACAGATGACTGACGACGCTTAGCACGGGAGGCTCTCAAGGGTCCTGTGTTTCCTCTCGCTCTGCGAATGTTAACTAAATTCTCTTGATGCCAGGTGCTTTGCATGCAGGCTGTTATAAATTCCCAAATCCCGCTCCTCCTATCTGTCCCATTGTCCTTACCCTGCCATCTGTTACTCCGATCATTGCATTTCCTATCAACAATCTTATTAGATTTATTCCGGTTTAAGGTCGCTGACATGTACTTGCCTTCTCTGTGCCAATTCAAATCTATGATTGGGTTTTTATGAGGTGGATTTTTCCCCTCTGATTTTGTACCTTCTCGATATGATCTCGCATGGTGATCGCCGATCTCCTCCCCAGGTCCTTTCTGACACTCCTTTACTGTCTGACCCAAATTCTGTCTGTCCCCAGTGTTTCGCACGAGTATTACAATTCGCGAGGGAGTCCTATTCATGATGATCCTGTGTGGCTTGGTCATTCCACGTCCTCCTGTTGTTCCAGCTCATCATTCCTCATATTTCTGCCTGTGGCTTGATCATGGTCTGCATTGATTATGGCTGCGAGGTCCGTCCACTCCCTGTTCCCGCACACCGCTCTCCATTGAGCATCCACCATGCTGCCGCGGCCTCTGCATCCCCAGTTTGCCAAGAAATCGGCCGCCTGATTCCCTTCTCACATAATTTATTATCTTATAATCGATTCTTTGCAAAAGGTCAGCGATTTCCTGAACAATTCTGGTTGTTCGCCAGCTGTTTGTGACCTTCTCCCAACTTCGTCCATTGTTGAGCTTCTTCAGCATTTCCACCGCAATCTGGGAATCTCCCGTAATTTCTAAATTAGAGTAACCATTTCTTACCGCGATCCGCAGACCTTGATGAAGATCCCAGAACTCTGCTTCATTATTTGTCATTTCTCCTCCCTAATCTGCGAAAATCCACCTTACCTGATTGCTGTTGTCACGAAAAATGCCTCCAAAGCCCGCTTCACCTGGGTTCCCCTTCGAGGCCCCGTCGAAGTTCAATTTTATGAAATTACCTCTGGGATAGCTGAATTTATCAGGGCTTTGAATCCGCATCTCCTGTCTGGAATTTTGTTTGTGGTAGACCATCTCAAACTTTAAATTTAATTTTTTCAGGATTCCTTCCTCCACCTGGTTGGCCTTCCAATCCTCCCCCACCCATTTGTCAACCAGGATTGTTTCCCGCATTAATTTGACTGCTCTTCCCCAAATTACTTCCGGTTCCTTTGTTGTGTTCTGAAATATCCTGCGATTCCTCTCCTTCTAGATCATCCAGAGTACAAACCATGAGATGAGGTCCCATGCTCTTCTGACCGCTTTGCATTGAAAAATTTCTTTATTCCATTGAAAAACCACTTCGTTGAATTCACTGGGGGCATTTTCGGGTTTGCCAAAGGTTCGTTTGGTTTTCATCCACAAAGTCCTTGCAAAGGGACAGTTTATCAGCAGCTGATTTCTGGTTTCCCTGTCAGAATTACAGAGACAGCATCTCGATGGGCCATTAAAGCCTTTTTTTTGAATTCGATCCCAGGTTAGGATTTTATTCTTTGATGCCAGCCATATAAATATGGAGACTTTCGGCCACCAATTACTTTCCCATATAATTTTCCAGTATGGATTCTCTTCATTTCCGGTTTGAGAAGAGGTTAGGTAGTAGGCCTCCTTGGTGGTTAACGAGCCTTTCATCGAATTCCCCGACCTGAGGATGTCCCTTCCATTGTGAGCTTTAATCTTCCTGGATTCTACCTCCTTCCTGTAGGCTTCTTGTTGGTCTTGGCTGAGCTCTCTGTCCCACTCCGTCGGATCAATCCATATTCTCCAACTTTCTTTTGGGTTATTAGCTTTCCAATAGTCTCTGACATGAGTTCTATCTCCTCCTATTCTGTCTCGAATCTGATGAAGTCCCTGAATTCTGCTCAGTATTTCCTTCTGATGCCATTTATCTTCCCAGAAGTTAGCTTCTTCACCACCTCGGATCTCCCAAAAGGTGTGCTTTTCAACCAAATCCCTGTTTAGACGAGCTAGGTCCCAAATGGATGACCCTTTGGGAGTTTCTCTCCACCTTAAGATTTCAACTGCAGTGTCAGGCATGTTATATTTTTCTTTCCATATGATTTTCCAAAGATCATTGCCCCCCCTAAGCCATCGCCACCAGAGTTTCGCTCCCAGAACCCTATTGAGAATCTCAGGGTCCCTCAACCCCAATCCTCCTTTCTCCTTTCTTTCAGTTAACTGACTCCAGGAAGCTAAGGCCTATTTTTTCTTCTGATCAGCCCCTCTCCATATAAAATTCCTGATGATCTCTCTTATCCTTGTGAAAATACTTAAAGGGGCAGCCATTATCGATAAAGGGTAGACGGGGATGGCTTGAAGGACAGATTTTGCCAGAACTATTCTGCCAGCTATGTTTAAAGCTCTGAAGGCCCAATTTGCCACCTTGTTGCTTAGCTTATCTAGGACTCCTTGCCAATTTTTCATCTTTTTGGAGGTAAAGTCCAAGATGTTGCCCAAGTATTTTGTAGGCAGTTCTCCTCTCCTGAAGCCCATAAGTCTTATGAGGTGGGCTTTGGCCTGATCCACTGTATTAAATATGAAAACACAAGATTTATCTCTATTGATTTCCAGACCTGAAGCCTCTGCAAATAGATCCAAAATTCTTCTGAGGTGTCTTACTTCTTTGACTGTTGGTTCTCCGAACAACATGATATCATCAACAAATTGCTGATGAGTTAATGGAAAATTATTTCCCCAGAGCTTAAGACCTTTTATTCTGTTTGCTTCTCTTTCTTTCTTAATAAAGCGACCCAGCCCTTCAGCAGCTAAAATGAACAAAAACGGAGATAATGGATCTCCCTGTCTAATACCTCTAGAAGCAGTAAATGTTTTCGAGGGGGTCCCGTTAACAAGAATAGAAAAATTTGGAGAAGAGATCATGCTATGAATCTAATCAATCCACCTCCTATTAAAACCAAAACTTTCCAAGAATTTTTCCAAATAATTCCAATTTAGTCTATCATACGCATTCGACAAGTCTAATTTGATCATCATACCCTTTTGTTTTTTAACTTTTAAGGAGTGAATAACTTCTTGAGTTACAACCAGACCATCAAGGATCTACCTTCCTTCAACAAAACCTGTTTGTTCAGCAGATATTAATTTGTCCAGAAGGGGTTTTAATCTCTTGGCAATCATGGATGTTATAATCTTATAAATAACATTACACAACGCTATGGGTCTGAAACCATTGGCGTCTTCCAAATTATCTCCTTTAGGAATTAAAGCATAGAAAGTGGAGTTAATGACAGGCCATACCTTCTGGTTCATCCTAGATTCTTCTACCAGCTCCAGAATCTCTTTCCCCAGGAAGTGCCATCCTGCCTGGAAGAAGTCAAAGTCAACTGTGAAGCCATCCAGGCCTGGAGCAGTACCTTTCTTCATTGCCTTCACAGTTTCCTCTATCTCTTCTAAAGTGATAGCTCTCATCAACGCCTTATTTTGGTCTTCTGTAACTAAGCGTGGAATGGCCAAGCATATTTCCTGAATTGCTTGCATTCTATTAGCTTGGGGTTCACTTAAAATTTCTTTATGGTGATCAATAAGGACTTGTTCAAATTCAGCTTGCTCAACCACTCTATTCCCATTCTTGTCTTTGATAGAAAGAATCCTGTTTCTCTGTCTATGTTTGATCATAGCTTGATGAAAGAATTTAGTGTTTCTTTCCCCCTCCCTTAACCACTTTATTCTTGATTTTTGCTGCCAAAGGATTTCTTCCTGCTTCCGTCTTTCTTCAAGTTTTCCAAGTATTGCCCCTTCCTTACTGATGCTTTCCTTTGTTTTTCCTTCCATTATCATCTTTTGTTGAAGAGATTCCATTTCTTTTTCTAGTTTTTGTTTGTCTTCCATAATATTGCCTAACTCCTCCTTGTTCCATTTTTTGATTCTCCCTTTCAACTCTTTCAGTTTCAATTGAAACGTGTGCATTTTTCCTTTGCCCTGTATAGTACTTTGCCTCCACCATTCTTCAACTTTCTTGATGAATTCCGGGTCTCTTAACCAGAAGGCTTCAAATCGAAAAGGTCTTTTTCCCCGGTTCCCTTTAATATCCACCTCTAATCTAATCGGCCAATGATCATAACCCAGGGAAGGCATGATCTTTGCTTCGACAAAAGTATCCTTATTCATGATACCTTCTGATACTAGGAATTGATCAAGCCTGGAAGCAATTTGATTTTTACCCCGCCTCCTGTTGTTCCGGGTGCAAATCCCATTAATAGTCTGAATGTCTACTAGTCTTAAATCCTCTATCAGTTCATTGAACTTGTCCATGAAGTGATCCATCTTCCTTATCCCTCCTTTCTTCTCTTCTAAGGATCTGATTAGATTAAAATCACCACCTATGATCCAAGCAGCTTCTGGATATAACCTACGGATGATTTTCATACTGTTTAAGAAATTTTCTTTTTCTCCTGGGGAAGGGGGGCCGTAAACCCCTGAAATAACAACCTGCTCCTTAGTTCCTACTATTCTACCCAGGCCAGCAAGGACTCTACTCATACTGGTCCAGCTATCTAAGATGATATCATTCAGGTTCCACAAAATTGCAATACCTCCTGTAGAGCCAATGGCATCTTGCCCCATAACTTCGTAATGCAGTTTATTTTTGTCAATTATTTCTTCAATTTGTTGAACATAAATTTTTGTCTCCTGTAAAATCATAATGCTAGGCTTTTATTTTTTCAGTTTATCTTTCATATACCTTTGTTTACCCTTACTATTCAGGCCCCTAATATTCCAGCTAATCACAATCATTTAAAACTTTTGGAAGGAGGGGAAGAATACCTCTAACAGAGGTATCAATTTGCCTGAGTTTATCAACGTTTCTCCCACAGTCTGGATAGTTTCACTCATCGGTTTCCGGCCTCGTTTTCTACTATTCTTGCCAGAGCCGTCCATTCCCATCTGTCCATTCCCTTGATCGTTTCCTGTCATTATCTGCTTGTCCAAGTTCTCCCCTTTTTTTTCTTTATATTTCTGAAATACTTCCTTGTACAATTGTTTCTGCTTCTCAGGTATAAATCTGCTATCTAGATATTTCCATTCTTGTATTAGCTGTTTCATTATTCTCTCCTCTTCAATCTCACTTTCGACTTGGTTTTCCACATCCATCGGGGATTGCATTGCAGTATCTTCCACCTTTCCTTCCGTCCGTTCTCCAATAATTTGTCCGGTGTTTGCATCCTTACCTTTATTTTCCCCAGCGATTTCCATTGGAGAGTTCCCAGGGTCCTCGTCGTCCTCCAAATTTACTTCATAGTCTTCGTTTTCACTCTGAAGAGCCTGAAACTTGTTTTGACTTATTGTGAGACTGGGTTTTTCTTGAGTTTGGGTTTTTGGTCTTTCGTGACTCTGACTCTTTCTCCTAGTGACCTGTTGAAAACCCCTATCAGCCTCCTCCATTTTTCCTGTATTTCTCTGATGTTCCTCCTGACTTCTTTTCGATTCCTCCTCCTTATTCAGCGGGCATTGTCTATATAGGTGGCCATATTCATGGCATTTTCGGCACCTAAATGGGATGTGTTCGTAGTCTATTGGCTGTTGCCACACATCATCATGATATTCCAGCTCTATATTATCTGGGAGGGGTTCTGCCAGATTCCTGTAGACACAGATCCTCGCATATGAGTTGTATTTGCCTCGTTTTGTAGCTTCTGCAGCTTTAACAAAGCTCCCGATTGAATTCCCTATTCCTTCCAAAATTTCAGGGTCCCAGAATTCATTGGGGAGTCCAAACAGTCTAACCCAGATTGGGGCTTCCAGCAACTTTTCCTTCTATGGGTTGTATCGTTCCTCCCAATATTTCATGAATAAGCCTGCATTGTTCATGAAATACGGTCCTTCTTCAAAGATCTTGTTCCTGTCCTCCAGATTCGTGAAGATAGCTCTGAAAAACCCTTGTGCTCCCAACTTCAGGTCTATGTGACCCCTAGGTTTCCATCTTTGATCAATCCATCTGTATAACTCTTTCTCCGGAGGCCAGTAGCCTATGAATTTGCATATCAGGGCATGGTCCTTCATGTAACGGTTGTATTCCTCAAGCTTGTTGTTGGGAATGACATATCTTGGTTGTTTTTGTGCCCTAGGTAGGAATTTTCCTCTCATCCTTTTCTGCCACAGGTTGCCCATCACTGGGGCGTAGCTTTCCTTCTGATTCTGCTACATGCCGCTTGCACTAGTCTCCCCCGTTACCACCTTCTTGAAGGAGGGGATCTCTCCCCTCCCCGTTGGATTTTCCATTTTCCCCTCAGCTCTTGCCTCTTAGAAATTAACCCTAGCGATGCTGAAGAAAATTTACTTACCTAAAATGCAGGTGCTGCTTTGACCTACTCCCTGGCCTGTCCTCTGCGACTATTCTTTCTCCCGCACTCGTCGCCGATCAGCCTGTCTGTTGCGCCATCTGCAAACCCTAGCAGCATGCATCCCGCTCGTCCCCTAGAGTCTCGTCCCGAAAACCACCATGTGTAATACTTGTTATTGTAATTACATTATTACATTTTTAGCAGTGTATGCCTATCTTTCGATGTTACAATGAAATATTGAAAATAATATACTAAAACAATTTTTTTAATAATTTGAATAAAAATAAAATATTTTTTTTTAAATATAAAAAGTTATATAAATAAAAATTGAGAAAACTAAATATTCATATTGAATAATAAAATTAGAAATATTGGAAGAGATATTAGGGAAATTCTTTTCTAGAGGAGAAACATTACACAAGTTTGTTATCTAAAAACACTTCATATATGATTTCTTTAAAATAAAAAGCGTTGGACAACTTAGTTCATGCCACTTATGTTGGAAAATATGCTCTAGGAAAAATTGTTCAAAGGTAAAAGAAAATAGAATCCTATAGTCTAGCTTTCATAAGAACTAACAAATTGAGTTGTGAAGTGGAAAAATTAATTGCTTGCTTGAAAACAAGGAATTGCATAATTTTTGTGGGTAGTAACCATTAATATGTCTACACAATTATTGCTTTACGCTTACATAAGTATTGAGGAAAACATAAATAATGGTGGGAATCAACTCTCGGTAAGTATATTTAATACATCTTATTCTTATGCATTTTTTAAGCAAAGACTTGCTTAAATAATGATGGGAAGTAATTGATGGAAAATATGTTATTTACTTGAATATGAGCTAATGGCTTCCCTACAAAGCTTAAGAATAAAAAAATACTACAAAATATCTAAAAATAATGCATGAATATTGGAACCAAATCCAGAAATAATGGCAAAAAATATGTGAGGTAGTTATCCACATGACATTATATTGTGTAAAGGCTAGAATAAGACCCTCAAGTTATGGTCCAATCAACTATTCGAAAAATAGGTTTTTAATAATATTGAAAAATAAATATTTATTTTTCAAAGTTGAACATTATAAATTGAATTGGTCAATGCTACACTAATAGTGGTCAATACGAGGATTGAGTCTTGCCTTAGCAAATACTAACAAGTGATTTTATGACCTCTTAAAAAACAAAAGAAGAGAACCATCATATAATTCCTATGAATGTAGAGTATTACATACCTTAGATAAAATATTTGAGAGGACTTCCAACTAGAATATAGAGTAATGCATACCCTAGATGAATGATTGAAGAATATTTACAACTACCTTTTACTCATCCTTTCAACCATTTTGGATTTATTGTAGTCAAACATTTTATGTTTCTAGTGTGACAAAATAGTTACTAAAAGCATTAACAAGAAATTCTAAAATTCCAAATTTGGATTCTAAAAGTATACAATTGGATTCTAATTTTTGAATGTGAATTTTCAACTAATAAGTATAGGATGAATATATTTTTTTAATAAATGAATTACAGTGAGAAGTTTTCAATAAATCTATTTTCTAAAATTGTTGCAAAATTTTTGTATGAATTTTGAAATAAAATAAAAACACCATATATAGCATTTAATTAATTATTGGAGAGGCTAATTGACTAGTTGGCCAAGATAGTATTGGAAGAAATATTAGAGCAACTCTTCAAATATAAGAAGAAATATTATACAAGTTTTGTATTTAAAAAATCATTAAAAATATGATCTATTTGCAATAGTATATGATTTTATGATTGTTCGATCCCAAGGTCACATTGTGTTGTCTTACAATGTAGACCCTAGGATAATCTATATTTGATTTGAATTTTTCTATTTTAAAGGGATTTGTTTCTTCTCAGAGTTTATTTGTGAAAATATCAAAATTCATAGGGATGTTTTTGGGTTTTTTTAGATGTATTTTCAAGTTAGAGATTCCTTGCATCTTGGGTTTGACATGAGGGTTATGAGGGCATGGTGAAAGAAATGTAAAGCATGGATAATAGACACCAACAAGCTAAGATGAGCAATTAAGAATCCATTCCTAGACTACTAATATCAAAGAAACAACTGAGAAATTAAGAATTCATCTACATGATACATAATAACTTGAATTTATTTATTTTTAACTCCAAATCATGTCAAAATTTAACTAAGAAAGGATACTCCATTTGAACTTTATAAATTTCAGGAAAAATAAAAAAAGTAATCTTACACATTCAAAATTTCCTTTAATTTACACACCTACATTCCATAACAAAAAAAAAAAAAAAAAAAAAAAAAAAAAAAAAAAAACAAAAAAAAAAAACAAAAACAAAAAAACAAAAAACAAAAACAAAAAAACAAAAAAACAAAAAAACAAAAAACATTTGTAATTGTATTAATATTATGCACAATTCAAGTTACATGAGAGTTTTTAGAGTTAGGATGAGATTTTTCAGTGTTACATGGAAGCAAAGAGCATTGACATCCCAAAATGCACTTCAGAATTCCTCCCCTACAACAACTTCAACATATCTGAGTATTTCTCTCACAAAATTTCGGTTGAGTTTCAGTACATCAAAGCTTTGTCCCCCTTTAATTACATCAAAATGAGGCCTATATATAGGTTCTCAAGACATAAAACCTTACCCTAAAACCACTAATGGTATCCAATAACCACTTGAAATATTACAAATAACTAGTGGTTTTGTAACTACCTTCTTCTAGAACTTTCCTAATGTAATGTTCTCAAAGTATCCAACTTAGGGAGGGTCCCACATGCCTTGGCTATAGTGGGCCCCTTCTCTCTCTCTTCTTCCCATGTCTTGGTTGAGATGGGTGTGCATCACCTTCTCTTGATCGTTTGTGGGGGCCGCCTTGGCTGAGCTGGCACTTGTGGCCGTAAACATTGGGAATGTAGGATTTGCTAAGGAGAGTTGGTTGCACTAGTGGAATGGAGAAAATGACATGAATTATGGTTTGCAAGTGGGCCATAACTAGCCAATATGGGAATGCCACATGGCTAAAAGTATTGGCCAATGTTTTGGAGGGTGTTTAACTCGAATTTGGTGCACTTATGCTGGCTTGGTGCATGCAGATTTCAAATTAAGGAAATACATGGGATTTTGCATTAGGAATAATGAATTTTGTGCTAGTGATGATGCAAAATAGTTAATATTACAAGACATAGAGGAAAAATGATGTAAAAGCTAGGTTTTTGCTAGTAATAGGAGCACTTCTTCTCATAAGGAGGCTATGGTTTTCCTAAGAGTTCAACATTTTTCCAAATCTAACCTTGTATAGGCTTTACAGGTTGAATCCATGGTGGGGAATAGACGTAGTGTTTCAAATTTATAATATAAAGATCAAAATTGGAGAGTTCAAGTTATTTAAGGTTGACGAGTGTGCTAGGCCTATGAGCTGGAGGCTAAATAGGATAGAATAGTGATAAAATAGGTCGCAGTTTTCTTTTATAAAAAAGTTATTGTCATGTGTCACAACGTTATTGGACACTTTTTAGGGATGAAATCATGCTTATATCATGATGAAATCGGCAAGACAAGTAGACATTGCTACATGTCGTGAAGGTGATGCCATGTGATAGTTAGTGATTGGGCAAGAATATATGACTTGGGCTGGTGTGGACATGGTGCATCAGTTTGCATGGAACGCCAATGTGGTGGGTGGTATAGTGGCCTTCACATGTCCTCTTAACTTTGGAGTTGAGAGTTTTGTTGGAGTGCAAGAGGCATGGGAGAGCACCATGTGGCCCCCTTTGCATGCCCTAGCTAGGTTAAAAATTATATAACTTGGGGGTGCAAAGTGTTGTGGGCCATTGGATGCACGCTCATGCCCACCATTGAATCTGTGCACTGTCGTAACTTTTTCCTGCACATGTTCAACTACCACTGTTACGAATTTGTGCGAATGTCTATTGTCATTGCTTGCCGATGGGCACTGTCGTTGGCATTTTCCACGCAGGGTCCTTCCTGAGGGAAAGTTTTCTTGGAAGAATCACTGCACCTCTATGGAATCTGTAATTTCCATCCTCCGGATCCTAGTTACTCGTTTGGAACATTTACCAACACCTGCAGGTTCTAGTGTAATAGAAAACCTCTTCATGGTATCAGAGCTTGGACCCAAGTTTGATTCCCTCAAGTTGTGTTTGAGGGCGGGTGTTCGAAGAATCACCACACCTCTATGGAATCTATAATTTCCACGCTAGGGATCCTAGTTACTGGTTTGGAATGTTTACCAACACCTATGAGTTTTGGTGTAACAAAAAACCTCTTCCGGGTATCAAAGCCTGGACCCAGGTTCGATTCCCCCGAGTTGTGTTTGAGGGGGGGTGTTGGAAGGATCACCGTAGCTCTATGGAATCTGTAATTTCCACCCTGGGGATCCTAGTTACTAGTTTGGAATGTTTACCAACACCTGTGAGTTTTGGTGTAACCAAAAACCTCTTCAAGTTTCTTAAGGGTGGTACATTTTGGCGCTAACAATGACCTAGCTAAAAATAAATAAGGAAACTATGATATAAGTCCTGTGAATGTAGGGTATTACATAAATTAGATGAAATATTAGAGAACTCCCAACTAGAATATAGAATATTACATACCCTATATGAATGATTGAAAAGGAATTCCAAGTACCTTTTAGTGATTACTTCAGCAATTTTGGAATTATTCTTGTCTATCATTATATATTTTCAATGTGAAAAAATAATATCTCAAGCATTATATGAAATTATAAAATTACAAATTTTGATTCTTAAAGTAGAAAATTGGATACTAAGTTGTGAATGTGAATTTCAAACAAATAACAATAAGATGAATATATTTTTTAATAAATTCATTATTGTGATAATTTTTCCATAATCTATTTTATAATAATGTTGCAAAATATTTTGTATGAATATTGATATAAAAAATAAATACCATATATTGTGTTTAAAAAAATATTAGAAAAGCCTAATTTACTAGTAGGCTAAGTTAAATAGCTAGCTAAGTAACTAGAAAGAATAATTGACTAAGAAGTTGACTTGGTCCACTAACCATGATTGTCATGGAAATTGTAACTACCTATATTTTGTATTCCATATCAAGAGACATGAATATGATGTTTTAATAACAATAGACATGTTTGAATATAAAGAGTATTCTATTAGTGCACGATAATGCTACCAAGATAATGCTACCGAGTTATGATATCTTAGGTGTAATGGAAATATGGAAAAATAGGAATTTGATCACTAAAAAAATTAATAGAGGAACTTGCACTATTATTTATGAAAATGTGCAAAAGGGTGAGACGTAGACAACTGAATTGTGTTCATGTTCATTCATATATATATTAATGAAAATTGGTATAACATTTTTTAATGGTTAACATGTTATTTTTCTCTAAAACATAAAACATAATGCTTTAGGCGCTCGATTTTCTATGTAAGTGGTGGAATATTTTGAAACAAATTTGTATGATTGAAGATAAGATAAGTGATGGATCTTGTGTATCATTATTTTTCATATATATATATATCCTTAGAATGACAAAGTTGACCATTACACCATGCTATGAGGGTCTTAACATATTCATTTTTTTTATTCTAGGCATGTAACTCCTTCATCTTTTCTAGTGCATGTTCTTTCGTAATTACCAAATCTCAATTGAACAAAAGTCATGGTACAAATAAATGAGTTTTATTTTTTTTTTTAAATTTGATATATGTCAAAAGAAATTAAATAGAAAATAATAATTAATTTCAAAGAAACTTAAATTTTGAATAGACACATAGATATTTGTAAGTGTGTATAATCTTATTACCAATGAACTTTTAGAGAATAAATATCATCATGGTTGAAAATCAAGAAGTTGTAAAAATATGCGTGTTTTTGGTTTATGTAGACTAAACCAAGAGGTTTGTGAACTAAAACCTACCACATAATTGAAAAATATGTTCTTGTTATATCCCATTTTTCTACCCTATGTCACATAGAGGAACCCTATCTCAAATTCCAATATTGTTGTTGTAAATGCATTCTTCACCCGTTTTACTTCACACTTTTACCATCCCAACACTCTCATAAGCCTATCATCTTAACACCCATCACTTCATTGCAGTGGGAAAATCTAGCACCATGGGTGTGATGGAGGTCAAATGTTTAGAATAGGTCACTTTGAAGGAGATTAAAATGACCCACTTATTCCTAAGTTGGTTCACAATCAATTATTGGAGAATTTTCCTAACTTCTCATCACCCTAGGTGTCTAGATACGTAATCTTGAGTTCATAAAAAACCTATATGTAGATACCTTATCAAGATAATGAGTAATATAGAGATTATAACTGAGTGATGTTGGTGGATTTATGTGAGAATTTTTGTTGCATGTGAGATGAGCTCAGTCTTCGAGTAAGTCTAGGGAAGGGCCATGCTAAGGATTGAAGAACTACCCATTGGTGCACCAAGGTATAATGTACTTTCTTTCATGTTGATTAATGAAAGTAACTATGAATTCTCTCGTGTTATTTCAATGTATTATCACTCGTACTTAACCTACCATTTGCAGCAGAAAATAACATCTTATTTAGTGGCGCATGTATGTACGAGATTAGATCAAGAAGCTTGGGGAAAGATACTTTGTATAAAGAAAAGTATTTGACACTTCTTCAGGGTCTACAAACTTCACCTACTTATTATTGATAAAAGTATGCTTCTCTTATTCTTCTTGATGAGATGAATGGCATATGGATGCATTTGGTTGTTGATAATTCATTTATATTTTGTCTCACACTTTCTAATGAATCTGGAGGCAAGATTCGCAGAGAAATAACTCTTATGCTTCTAAGTAAAATATAGGCTAACAGAATTGGTGACCATACTTGAGACCTTCCCCTAGTTTTTTATTTCTCCTTCCTTGGTATTGATTTATGATTTCCACCCATTGTAGAATCTTTCCCTATTAATTTCGACCTTATCTATGCCTATTATAGGCTTAATTTGGTTTTTTTTTATCAGGTATAAGTCATTTTTTCTTTCAAATATTAGTTTTGGGTGTTATTTACTTTATGTAACTAATTCACAAAGTGAATTTTGTAGCTAGTCACTCCATGGGAATAATCCTTGTAGTGATTGGCTACCTTGTTTTCCCATTGTCTACGAGTGACGACTTTGTGTTTGTTGGATTTTTACTAGGCTTTATTGCAAGCTTTGTTGAAAGGGATGTGGATTTTGATCCTCTATTTGTTATGGATAAGATTTGTTGCATATATGGTTAAATTAACCTTCTATTTGTGAGATCTCCTAGTTTGTTCGCAATTTCGGTTGATTATGCCAAGGTTGCATGTTTGGTTAATTGACGGTCCACCATGCCATCCAGAATTATAGTACACCATGTAATATGTACACTGACATATGGAACAACCTTCTTCGTGAAACTTGTGAATCCTTATTCAAAGATAAGTTGAAACTTGAAGAAGAAATTTGATTTTTATTTGCAAGATCTTGTATGCAAGCAAGCTTATTTAAAACAAGATTGTTCTAACTCCACCTAAAGGGTTTTCACAATTATAATTTTATAATTTTATTATTTCTTATATTTTATGGAATACCTACCAACAAGCTTGTTTTCAAACATTCCAAGGTCTAATGGTGCTCAAGATAGGTTTTCACCTTCAAATTTATTATGGAAGATAATATAATAATAAGGTGACTTAGCATTGTAAGTGAGTTGAATGAATTTATTGTATGGGTTAGGGATGATTAGAGTGGGAAGTAGGACAGGATGAGGATGAAATTGCGATTGAGTGGTATAGAAATGATTAAGATTCAAGGGAAACCATATAAACATACGAAATTTATAAACTTTAGCATGCAATTATTTGAAAGTGGGCAAGATGAATAGAAAGTCTTATTAAAAGGATTCATGTGCATGAAGGAAATTGACGATTAGTGATGTGACTTTATTTTTGGAAAATTCTGATGAGGCTCATAAATAGGTAAACTATCTGGGTCACAATGCCACTCTCCAGCTTATTAAATTTAATTTTCTCACATTTATTTACATATTTTGTTATATTTTTCTTAGTGAGAAGGGTAAACTGAGTTACTATGTCATGTGGCCTAATGTGTGTTAAATGTAGGAATTGGAGAAATTTTGGGTTGACTTAAGTGAAGGAACTTGGATTAGGCGAGAAAGAGAGATTTTAGGTGTTGGTCTCCCTCCTTAACTCCTCAAATCATTCGAAGGTTCCTCCACCATATCTCATTAACTCGATGTCACTGGCACCCAAGCAAGCTGAGTTCATTGGTAGCCAAGCCAATGACAGTCAAGCGGAAGTTATTCTCAAGTTAGGAAGCCAAGCCTCCCTATTTTCAAGGGATTTGTTGGTAGCTTTGGTTTTGTATTCATTAGGATTCATTTTTTTGTTGTATCCAAGAGGCCATTTGAGGTAAAACATTGTGACTGTTATTGTTATGCTATACTTGACATTTTGATGATAATGAGAAACTCTACCTTGATCCAGCATTGAGTTGACTCGAAGGGTTGAAGCTCTTGGGTTAAGGCCCAACCCTAGCAGCAGGAGTTCCTCTTTTGTAGTTGTATTCTTAGCATAGAATGGTAGTTAATTGTTGAAGTTTATTTATGTATTTTTTTTGTTATCTTAATAAGTACTTAAATTATTGTTCAACCTTATTTCCAATAGTTTGAAGAGGTAGATTAGTGTTGTAGTTTAGTGGAGGAATTATACTAGAAAATTTGGTGACAATGGCCCCTACATCATATCCCTCATGGGATCATGACTAGATGACACCACTCTCACAGCCCCAAAATCAAAGTTGTTTTTTGATCATTGCGTAGATTAGGTTTCATTCTTAGCTAGATCAATGTTTATGATTTCTTGGAAGCACCCACAATTTTTATCTTGTTTTCTTATGTTTATTGTAGCTTAAAAAGTATTCCATATCATATGTCTAGTCCTTAACAATAGATATATCAGCTTCCTCTAATTCCATTCATCTTTTCCATGTTGACATGTACTCATTCATAAATGAAAAGAGAAACAAATTTAGTTGTAGAGATTGTTGATTTGTAGGAAGGGACTGTTATGAGGGTAATACACCCTAGGGTATGGGTTGAGCACCCCAACAGAGTGAAGGACATACACCAACAAGAATCAAGCAAACAAGCAGTCTAAATGCTTAAACTACTAATGTAGGAAGAAGGGATATTACTTGAAGGTCCTATGTTTGAGGTCGTTCCCGTAGGGTCCAAACCTTTTGTTTCCTCCAATGCTTCAAAACCTTCAACTCATTCAAGAAAAGTACATATACTGGTAGTAGTTCAAAGCATGTTCATGATATAGATGTTATATCATATAAGCACATAAATATATAACATGAATTTATACATAAGTTATATTAAAACATGAATTAGAGCATTAAGATCATAACATCAGGAACAAGACAGAGATTCTTTATTGATGAATCCAAAAGAATGATGAATAATACAACTTGATTCATACATCGCTCCAAGTGGATCCGTCCAACCCAAGCCTCAAAAATCCTCTTTCAAATGCATACACATGGATGCCATATAAAGGAGATGCACATCTCAATGAGGAAACATGGGTTTCCTATAGTTGGGAGTGTAGGAGGCACAGGGATAAATTAGACTTTATTAGAGGAAAATTGGATATAATGTCAATATCTTATCTTTCTCTCCCGTTAGGCCTTCCACATGTGGTGTATTTATATCACCTCAAAAAAATAATTCTGGTTGGAATACAGTTAGGCCTCAAGTTCCTGTAGGTAGGCTTCCAGTGTAACCCGTAAAGCCTGCCCAAAAAATAGGGATTTTATATTTTTTTCATATTTTAAATCATATACATAGGTCGGGTATAACTGAACCTGTGTGTGCACACATTTTTTGAAGGGCAGAGTCACATATGGAATTTAAAATCATGTTTTTTTAATAATTAGATGAAGTCTAAAGGGAAAGAGCTACCCAAGGCCATGACTCAGATAATTAAGTATGTAAAGGTGGTAAATGATGATATAACAGATGCCCCCTAATATATGAGGTCAGAAGGGGTACATGATGGCCAAAATTTATTAAGTGTATAGAAAGAATCATGCGAGGACTTGGGAGGAGATCACCAGATTCTATCCTACCAAACTAGTGGAAGGGATCATAAATAAAGTTCATGTTTGAGGCAACCATAGCCATGCTCAGAGATAGTAAAGCATGTCCACGTATCAAGTGTAGAGCAGATCCAATACAGATACAAGTACAAAGGAAACTGAGAAATACATAGTGCAACATCTGATCATAGCCACAAAAGTACATATCAAGGCCATGTCACAATATCACATATAGAAGAACTGACAAATGACGCTGAAGTACATATCTAATCACTGAAGTCACATAACTGATCCTTAAAAGTACCAAGTCAAAAAGTGGAATAATGGTATTACATGCAACTCGGGTGCCAACATATAGGATGATATTGTGATGAACTGCAACATATAAGGTGGATGGTGTCACTGGCAGCAAACTGGAGGGACTCACAAGTGAACAATGAAATATTAATGCAACTCGAGGTCTTCACCAATTGCCATGGTACATTTCTACACTATTAGAATATATGAGTTGAAGTCAACCATTTGAGAAATCGTTTGATTACCAGTCATTGATGTGTACCATTAACAAACATGAGACAACACACTGATAATGATGATGGGAGCCAAGGTACACCAATACAATCTGAAAATTGCAAATAAATGAGTTGAAGTCAAACACTTGAGAGAATCTATCAATCAAGAGACATTGATGTATTCCCTCTGTCGATAGCAAAGGAGTCTGCCACTAATGACTGCAAACCCTAAGGTACTAAAAAAGGACGCTAGATCTTATTCCGAGAGCAATGAACTAGATTTGATCGGAAAATATCTCCTTGAAGGAAGGTATTAAGGCATCCTACATCAATATAGTGTGAGTGTAACCCGCAGGATAATAATGTGGAAGGAATCAGACGAATAAATATGAAGTAACCATACTGAAGCACATTTCTAGCGTACACAAGATCTGTCCAATGCACGACAGAAACCCTTTGAACCAACCAATAATGAAATCTGACACAGAGGCGAGGAATCCACCAATAGGGTAAATTGAAAATCAAGGTACTCCACGAATCCCAATTTGTGATAATGTAAGATGACGTTGAACACAAGGGAACCCACTTAGTGAAAGACCCATGATATTGATCGATGTTGAGAAAAATGTCACCTATCAATGCTGGAAATAGGACCAGTGTGTGGCTCTAGGCCTACTCTTAGAGCAATGTGTCGAAGTTGATAAGAGTAGACCCACTAGAAAGAAGTCAATGGAAGCCTTCTCAACCAGCACGATCAAAGCACCAAATAGATGATGTGATACTAAACATAACTATGATAGACCGGGTATGGCCAACTGAATATGAGTCAAGGGACACCGCAGAAAGGTCGCCTCAATTTTACTTCCCTTGAACAAAAGCACGACTCAAATTTGAATGTATGGCAGCATATGATAACTTTGAATAAGTTTTTCATGCAGGAGGCATAAATAAACTCTCCATATGATTGGAAGAGATAATTGACCAGATGAGTACTTACTCAATAACAAGATTATGGCTCTCCTAAGTCAAACTAAAGCCCATCCTAATGGAGGAAAGACTTGTTTTGAGTGCTCTGTTGAGGGGCAACACAACTGACTCTTGATTCCATCAATTATGGAAGTAAATTCCCATTCCCACTCTTTTTTGGAATATATAATTTTCTTTTCTTTTTCATATTTAGAAATCCTAAAAAAGAATAAAAGAATGCCTACGGTACAGTGGAAAGAATGAGTGTCCAGATACAGATGTGCTAGTAACTGGGTGGGGAACATTCCTATGCTTAATGCAAGGTGATGAAATTGGTCAATGACACTGAAAGGAATGTTCTTTCCATCGGTAAAAGGTCTTAAGTTGCAGAGGCTAAGTGATTGCAAGGTTGATTTTTCAGAAAGACATGGTCAAAAAGTGGCTTATACAAGAGTCCGAGTGAATCTGGCTTAAGGCCAAAAGGTACAAATAGTTAATATGCAATGTAACAACAAAACTCAGTATGAGGGAGCGTCTATGGCATAAAGCCAGGAAGATTATGAAGAGGAAGTAGAATGAAACTTCATCACAAAACGTCATGATGGGACTAAAGAGGACTCCCAAGCCTACTCAATATTTGCAGCATGGGTAACATATGTCAGTGAGTACCTAACTAGGAATCCCATGTAAAGGAAGGCTCTACCATCACGTCATGATTTTATAGTTGGACGTGTGAAAATGGTTTTAAGAATCACAACACAATGGGGTTGACCCTATGGAAACATATCAATGGACACTAGAATGAATCATGGAATGAAAAACTAATCTTCCCTAACCTATAAGACAGTGACAAAAATGACACCTTCCATGACGGTTCAATGGTCATGGAATCAAAGTGGTAGAAGAAATATCAAAGTCTTGAATTTAACTGAAAGACAACCTATCCCAACACTCAAAGCCAAAAGGTCACAAAGTTTATAAAATTTAAAAATAAAACATAAGCTTTGTAAAAGTGGGTTTTTAAAAGTTTTTGAAATTGCAAGTTATAAATAGACCTTTTTACTCAACAAACCTCATTTGTGTTTTGAAAAATTCAGAGAAAGAGCTTTGGAGAAAATACCAACAACCATAATCCACCCTATTTCTTGGCCTAAACAGTTACCAACAGGGAAAATTTTAAGAACACCCCCTAAATTTATAAGTATAATAAATGGGCGAATCTTCATGGTATATAGGAA
>APFE031442295.1:0-37495 GCA_000404065.3 Pinus taeda
TCTTCTAATTCTTCTATTGTTGGTTTACCAGCAACCGGTGTGGTTAGTTTTTATGGTCCTACTTTTATTGGTGGGGCGTTTTGTTTAATAAATCTACGTTTGGGATCTCTATTTCTAGACATAAAGAAACATAACTAAGAAAAACATAACATAAATGAATTTTTATTGTTTTTGTTTTATCAATTTTTTTTAGATTTTTTTTTATCTTCTATTTGACTATGTTGATGAATGCCTCCTTGGCAATGGAGCCAAAATTTTGAGCTAATTTATTAACACAAATTAACACAAGTATTCATTATCAATCCAAGTTTGTAAAACTTGGAGACATGTCCACAATGTATGGATATTAGATGTAGCCAAGATTAGAAGATAAAATATGAAGAATTAAGGAAGTGAATATTAAAAATATAAATATCTTTAAATAATTTCTAATTCACTCTTGCAATATATGAGGAATGAAGTGGCTCTTAACTTAAGAGATCCATTTGTTTCCTTCTTCTTCAATATCACTTTGATGAATAGAAATAAAAAATCATTAATTAACAACATCTTAAGATGCATAAATAAACAATGAAGGAGACCCCTAACTTAAGAGATCTTTGATATTCCTCATCACAATTCACTCATAATTATGCTATTGCTAAAAATCTGAAATTGCATAAAACTGCTTGAACACAATAAAGATGAATTCTAGTTTTGATTCATTAATTCAATAGAAGGAGGGTTCAACTTGAACACTTTTTTGTCCCTTCTTATCAAAATGATAAACAAACTAAGATTCATCAGCAACATAAATCATAACACATCATTTCAAGTAAGCAAATCTGAAACAAGCAAGTAAAAAAATCTGAAGCAACTAGTTCATGAAAATTAAGCTAGTTTAACAATGAAGTGCACTTAGCTTGGAGTGGGGGTCCTCCACCCTTGCCTTGCATACTTGACGATGTTATCAGCTACTGCAACTTTAGTCATTCATCCACACCAATGAACAGTAAAATGGAAGTAGAACAAGTTCTTCAAATTAACTTCAAATATTCAGATGTCTCAACATTAAATTATATAAAAACTACATGCTATAAGCCTTCAAAGTTTTGGCTTAAATAGAAGATCATGAAACAAACTGATATAAAGTCTCTCTAACAACTATATCTAATCATATCCATATATCCAAGTCGAATCCATCCAATCTATCACTAAAAATATGGACAATCCCATGAAATCATAAAATTGCCCTATTTCCTAGGGATTTTCTAGATGATTGATCCTGTTTGACCAGCTTTGACTGGGCATGATTTAGTTTGTTTTGACTAAACCAACTGGAGTTAGTTCATTCCTAGTTCCCAAGATTTCTATACATGTATCCATCTCGTGCCCAAGTGTCTTGTAAATATGAGATCCATATAGCTATTACAGGAATTTCTAATTCTGTCCAAAAATTGCACTTGAAATTCAATTTTCATAAAAACTTTTAGAAATTGCAAAATTAAAATTAAATACCTTAATATGCATAAAATAGATCAAAACTAGTTGTATGTGATGGAAAATGGATGGATAATATAAGAATTAAGTAAGTTTCCTTAAGCAAAAATGGACCAAAAATGAGGGCCAACAAGCATGAGGTACTATGTATGTGCATTCTCTAGTCATGGTATCGTGACATGTGTACTCGTTGTGTTTTACTTTGTGTATGCACATGTGATGTGTTGTACATTGGGTGTAAAATGCATGTATTTTGTAGTGGTGTACACCGGATTTAGGTGTATGTATTCTGTTGTGTTGTACACTAGGTGTAGGTGTATGTGTTGTATGTCAAGTGTAGGTGCATGTATTGAATAGTTTTGTATACTGTGTGTGGTTGTATGTTTTTTATGTACGTTGTGTATACGTACATGATTGAAAAAAAACAAAAAATGCATCAGGAGTTTGCTAGGTGTGACAACCAATCCTATGTGTGTAGAGAAAGAAAAAAGGTAGAAGTAAGGATCGGTGAAGGATAAGTATCGGTATTTTATTTCAGTTTTATTATGCATGTGATCTATGATTCTGAATTTTGGTGCTTAGTTGTGATTTATGATTATGGTTCATGATTAGTTCATGTGATTCATGATTTTGATTATGATGGTTGCATTTTGAACTAACATATGTGATATGTTTATACATGATGATTTGATGAAAGATGCTAGTTTGAATTTTTGTGACAAGAAGTAAATAGGATTGCAAATGTACCTTATTGATGAGCTACTAATGAGGTATGATGTGAATTTATTTCAATTATTTTAAATCTAATGGAAGCTATGTGCTTGGTACAGGAAGCACAAAAATACCCAATTGGGTGGTTGAAATTGACTGCAAGAATTAGCAACGTTAGTGAAAGGAATTGGAACATAGAACAGTATGTTGGTAAATCATTCAAGATCAGGGCCATTATGGGACATTGGTGCCCAATAGTGTCCATTGGTTGCCATGATCGGGATCAGTATGGTGGTTTTGAGGCTGATATATGCCTTGGTTGTTTGGCCTTCCGATGTGAGGAAGCCTTGCCAAGGATGGATCGCCAAGGATAGGGGATCCTGGGGAACTTGGAAGGTTAGTGACTACATGGAAGGGGTCACCACACTCCCTGAGGGACTGTGTAGTAGAGAAGGGAAGGATGGGGATAGATTTGTTTTGGTCATTAGCATTTCTAGATGGAATTAGATGCATATTGGGAGTGCACCCTAGAACAATGAGCCAGTAGTTATTTGCTGAGATGACAAGTCGTGCAGCATTGTAGCACTAGAAATTAGATGCATATTTGACTTTGGCAGTGGATTCTAGACTTTCTTGGAAGGAGGTGAATTCTGGTATTAATTTTGAGGTTTGAAGTGTGAGCCTCTAGATGCCCTTGTTGATTGATATGGGCATTGTATACTTTCATTTGCTGGTTGAAGAAAATGTGTAAGTATATGTGGTTGGTATTGTAAATATAGTAATGAGTTATGTTATAAAGCTCCAGTAAACGGTTTTGTTATAAAGCTCCAATAAACGGTTATGTTTGTCATGTTTCAGCAGTGGTCATTGTAAATATTGTAATGAGTCATGTTATAAAGCTCCATATGCCATATATTTTGATTTTTAGTGGTCTTGTTGGTTGTAGGTGTCATTGAATAGTGAGGATGGTGTTCCCCAAGGGGGAGGGTTTTGTAACATCCCTGATTAAAAATCTATGTAAAAAAAAAAACCCACGGTCATGGGACATGTATTCCATGTTCAATGTTGGGAAAAACATCCTAGTGTGGGTGTTCATTGGTTTATTATGGTTAAGGAAATTGTCAAAGGCAATGGATAAGGCTTTAGAATGGAAAAATGGCATTTTTGGCACATTTATTTATGAAAATAATGGAAATTATAAGAAAAGGAAGGTGAAAGGTCACATGTTGCATGTGAGGAGGAAAACGAAGGAAAATAATGGAAATTGAAGAAAATAGAGTTCTCATTGATAAAAAGGATTCTGAGGATCAGTTCATGGAGTTTTTTCAATTAATTTTTGGAGCTCTCTCATTATTCTCTCTCTCTCTCTCATTCACTCTTGGACACTTATAGTTTTCTTGGAGCACTTTGGCATTAGATCAAGAAAGGAAAAAGAAGGCAAGAGGAAGGAAGGAGCAAGCAAGGAAGAGCAAGATCAAGTAGCTAAAATAGGATTCTTTGCAAGTATCGATTTTCATGTGTGATTTCCTTAATAGATTTCGCATGCATGTTATTGCATGTGGTTCTTTATTGTTATGGCATGGGTTTTGTCAGGTGTGACAATGATTTTAGCCTAGCATTGCCATTTTCGGATAGTCATGGTGTGATGGGGTTCTCATGTTTTCGTTGAGATGGATTACTAGATGGATTCGAAGCTGAGTTAGGTGGATCTCTAAAAGAAAGAACACGTGGCCTACCGGTCATTGGATCAAACTGTGGATTGCAGTAAATCTACTGCCTTAGTGAACCTTGAACTAGACTATGGGTTGCGGTAAATCTAGGTATTGTGTGCCTTGGTGGGCCTAGGAATCCCTTACCGGTGAATGGCAAGATATACGGTAAATCCTAGAGGTGAGTTCTCTCCATCAGGCCTAGTAATCTTTGGATGGGATATGCAATAAATCCTGGAGATTGAGTCTTAATTTAGGGCCTAGTGATTTGGTGTGGATTGCAGTAAATCCTAAGAGACTAGGAGACAGGAAAATTTCTCATGGTGTAAGTGGATAAATATGGTGGAATCCATTCTTTTTTTGGCCTAGTGATCTAGTGGAGATCATGGTAAATCCTATTATTACATGTTTATTGTGTTGGCCTAGTGTTCTGTGATGCATTATAGTAAAGCTTGATTTCTATTGATGAGGGTGAGGTGGCTTAACCTCTGGATGCCCTGGTTGGTTCTTTTGGTTTGAGTCTGACATTCATGCTTGGAATATGGCACAAGGTTGATTGGTTGAAGAGAGACTTGGCTCATCCAATCTGTGGTCAAGTGGAACATGGTAGTCCCATACCGAGTTGGATTTTGAATTCATTAATAAGAGGTTATTTCCTTGGTATCTTATGAGTATTATACTAGCTTATATGTGGATTATATGGATGTTGTTTCCTTAGTATTTATGTTGTTATTATGTTGGTCATGAACATGTATTATGATAGTGGTTATGTATGCTTCTCATCATGTTTTCACTTGTAAATGAATGAACAATGTATCTCTGGCCTAATGGATGAAACTACAACTATTGTGTAGAGGCATCAATGATTCTTAGCATTTCTCATATGAGTATGAGACCCTTATGCTTAGATTTGTTATTTACACATGTAGATTACATATTTGTGACATGTTTGATTAAATGTCCATCATGGCCAATAGGGGTCCAGCCAAGGGCTTGTCCAAGTAATTGCATTTGTATCATTATTCCGATGTTATATTTCACATCTAAAGGTGTCATTTAGTTATGGGCAGTGGTCTGGGCTCTGGGCCTGAAAAGGTGGCTCAAATCCTAGGGACATAGGTATAGCATTGAGCAGAAAAGTCCTTGGATGCTAGCATACCATGTTGTGAGAGCGTCCAAAGCCTTCTAGATGGGTGCATGCCCATATCATGGGAGCATTTGGGGGTTAATTAGTTAAAAAACTTAGTGGGACCTAGGGGTTGGTTACCTTAGAGGTTGGAATGGTTCCTGGGAGTCCTATTGATGATGTCTAAGGTCTGTATGGTGTGTTTCCATCTATTCACTTTCCTGAAGGTGACTTAGGAAGTCAAATCATATCATAGTAACTTCTTGTCACATGTTTACCTTGGTTGGCCAGTTACTTGGGTAGATGTGCGAGAAGGGTGTTACATCACTCTAGTGACTTGTATCCATTGGGAGCATCCCATGCTATTGATGGTGTCAATTCATACCCCTATTCCTATATAGCTAACATTTATGGTAATCCTTATGGTTTCCATGAACCCATATTATCCTATTCTTGATCCTCCACTAGCATGCTAAGTACCTCCATTTAAAGTAACCTAGCCCCTATTTAATAATGGTCAAACTACTTGTAACACCCTTAGTATACTCCCCCTAATTTTTGTAATGTAATTCTACCCTGATTATAAATTATTATAAATTTATGCTACAAGAAAAAGGATAAAAAGGAATTTTAAAAACAGAAAAGGCTCTCTCCCTTTTTAGATGAAAAAAATAGTATGAGGAATCCCCTTGGATCATGGATCTAGCTTGGGGGTGATTGCTGCAAGAAATTCATACTGCAACTTGTCTATGGTTAGGTGGAAAATCAAAGTCCCACCTTCAATTTTATCCATTATTAGATCTCAGATAATGTTAATAATTGTGATCTATGAATATGATGATTAGTTCTTGATTGAACTTAATGTATAACTTTGTAATAATTTTTCATGGCTATAGGAAATTGTTGCATGGAATCAATACGAAAAATTCATTGAATATTCTATGGATTATATTTAAATTCCACCTTGAGTCTATAAGAAAGATGTCTTTGTTTTCATGTGCAAGTTAATATGTTGCATGTGGACATGTAGGACTATGTGATTATTGTTGTATAGTTTTCTTCTATAACATTTCTTCTGGGAGGTTCCAGAAGTTGAAACTTGGATCATGGTGAGGGGAAATCATGTTGGTCCTTTGGTCGAGTTTTTAGATCTTGGGTTGCAAAATTTTAGGAAATAGGATTAGAGAAAGTTGGGATTCCTAAATGTATATTTAAATAGGTCATGTTGGAATTTCTCCTATAAATTTTCTTCTGGGAGGTTCCAGAAGCTAAAACTTGGATCATAGTGAGAGGAAGTCCCATTAATCATATAGTCCAACCTTTAGATCTTGGGTCATGATATTTTATGGGATATGATAAGAGGAATTCAAGCTTCCTTAATGCTCCTAAGATTGTGCATAAAACAGGTAATGTTGGCATTCTGCTATAAATTTTCTTCTGGGAGTTTCTAGAAGCTAAAACTTAGTACATAGTTAAGGGAAATCCTATTGATCATCTGGTCCAACTTTCAGATCTTGGGTCATGATATTTTAGGAGATATGATCATAGGAAGTTGTGATTCCTAAATGCTCCTAAAATCGTGTGTCAAACAGGTCATGTTAATATTTCTGCTATAACTTTTCATCTACGAGGTTCCAAGAGTTGAAACTTGAACCATATTAAGGGGAAATCCCACTGATCATTTGATTTGGTTTTTAGATCTTGTACTACTATAATTTAGGAGATATTGCTTGATAAATTTTCTATATTAGTTTGCATGCAAAGTGTTTGAAGAAATGCCTAAATGATTTAACAATTCATTACATCCAGACTGTTTGATGAAATTCCCTAATGAATTTGTTGTTTTGTGGTTGGGGATAGTATTGTTGTATGAAAATATTAATGAAGCTTATATATGCCTATTTACATGAAAATAATTTGAATAAATGTGTTATTTAAGGTGTTTTATTGCAATTTTCAAATAAACTATTTGATAAAAATACCTCAAAGACCAAAATTCAAAAGTTGTGTGATTGAATAGCATATTTCAATTAGTATGTTACAAGTGGAATCAAAGCAATTTTTTTCATTCAATTTCATACAAAATTCTTTAAAAAAATGTATACAAGAAAAATACTACTTAATTGGTTGTATACAAAGTATTTGAGGAAAGGCTTACATGTCAAGTGTTTGACAAAATGAACGAGAGATGAAAATGAAGTTTATGCAAGCATGGCTAGGATAAATTTAGTAGAAGTATGATAAAGTGGTATGAGAGATTATTTTCAAGCTAGTAAATGAAAAAAAAATGAGTACCTCGTAAACTTTGTAAGGCATTGAGGGAATTGGGTATGTTATTAAGTGGTACCAGAGCTTCCAGGTTCAACACTTGGACTAGATGGGCTCTATGATAGATGAAATCAAGAGAAAAGGTCTTACACTATACCTTTTGAGGTTACAAATTTGGAATTTTGTGTTATTTAAAGAATGTTTATTTGTTGGGTGCAAGTGTTTGTTGTTTGTTGAATTTCATTGGTGATTATTTACTACATGCATATGTGGTTATGTGAAATTATTTTGAAATTTTTTTTTGTATATATGAATACACTAATGTTACTTAAATATTGATTTGAGTTGATGTAGCATGATAAACATGCAGTATAATGACTAGATTCCCTAGAGCAACCCAACAAGGTTGCAAAAGTTGACGATTGAATGATGTAGTTAAAATTATGAGGGGGGGATACCTTGACTTATCTATTATTGTCTTATACTTTTCTTTGATGTTTCGAGAAGTTGTCATAAGTTGATGAATAATAGTATAGGAATAATAAAATGCAAGAGATGAAATAGTTTAGAGAGGCATGTCCATTGAATAGATATTGAATAATGATATGCCAAGATACATGAGGGTATGATAGATGCATACAATAATGGACGGGTGGGCATAAAGACTCAACAAGTTTGTTGTCATAACTTGATTAATATTTGTTAATTATAAAAATGTAACAAGGAGTGGGTTGACACCATAATCGAGAATCCAGTGAAAGAGTTGCATGTAGTCTTGAGGAACCAAGGCTATGAAAAATAAGGTGTTGATGAGAGAATGACATAGGTGATACCTATGCTTTTTGATATGCATGTTGTGACAATGTGGTGAGTAGATTAATAAGAGGTTTGCAGCCAGCCAATGCCTTCTCCAAATAAATGTTCCAAAAAAAATATTGATTATAATTCTTGAACTTTATGCACACTCAAAGTCTTGTTGTAATTCTTGATTAAGTGCATGATATGAGTATGTGCTTATGATATTGAATGAAAGAATTATCATGTTTTAAGACAATGACATTAATACAATGTGTGTTGAGACAACTAATATGCACATGAGTGCAAGTGGGTTTTAGTTGTAGTACTATGGTTGATGACTATGAGCTGACTGTAGGCTATGTCATGGATAATAGCCTTGGTAAAAGATTGATTTCAAAATTAAATGATGTTGGTCTTGGTAAAAGGATGATTTTAAATCTTGTGATAACATGTTTATAAACATGTTGATATGTATTCTCGATTCTTTTAACATGTGACTGACATGAATTCTAGATTTTTGAATAATTACATATCAACAAGCTTGGTATTAGCATGGCAATATAACACTTGATTTGGTTATGTTGATATAACTAACAGTTGGGTTTGTGTGAAAACACATAAGAAGACTTAATTACAACAGGAAGTAAAAGCATAGACAGTGGTATGGTGTAGCATATCATGGACCAAGTCCATCAAGAACAACAAGGGGAAAGTTCCCCTAAAAGATAAAATCCCTCCAGTAGTTATTCAAAGGATGTTAAAATTTTAAGATTGCCATAAAACATTGGAGAATTCTTAGCTTTATTTTGTCTATTTATGTGTGTATTTATTTATTTATTGCACCAAGAGGCACTCTCCAACCTAGTATGGTAAAGATTTTGCAATGTATCATCATGTCCTGTCAGGTCCTATTTAACATTTTGACTCAGTCAAATTACATAAACATAAAAAATAAACTAATAATTAACCTACAATAGTTTATTTAGCATATTTTTTGGACTCTAGAACTTAAATAATATTTTATTTTAAAATATGATATAATATTTATTTACTTTTAATAAAATTACTCATTTTTTTAGCCGACATGTTTTGTCAAATCCAGTATGGAAGAGACGTTGTAATGTTCTAACTACCTTGTAAACATTTTGCTTGGTCAAATTATATTATATATATATATATATATATATATATAATATATATATATAATATATATATAATATATATATATATATATATATAAATTGAGATAAATAGCTAATTTTCCATTAGCAATTTATGGGGTACATGTTTTCACAATCCATGGTTTTGCCAATGGTATATATACCATTGGCAAAATCGTGGGTTGTGAAAACTTAATCTAGATCCATATTAATTATCAAACACTAGCAAGCATGTCTACATATAAACAAATGATACCAGTGTCATTATTTGTATCTAAAGAGAGTGTAATCAGGCTTACCAGAACACCCAATATGGAAGAGATGTTGTAATTTCCTATCCTAAACATTTTGACTTGGTCAAGGACATAAAAATAAAATAAAATAAAATTGAGATAAAATAGTCAATTTACTATTGGTAATTTATAGGGTACAGGTTTTCATAACTCATGGTTTTTTTCCAATGTTAAAACCAATGTTATATATATATATATATATATATATATATATATTAACTCCAAAACACTAGAAAACTTCTCAACATACAACAAATGATAAAAATGACATTATTTATATCTAACGAGAGTGTAATCAAGCTTACCAGATTACCCAATTTAGGGCGAATAATACAAGAAATATTTTTTGTACTAATATTCAAAATGCTAAGAAGCAGTAAGAAGGTTGGAGTTTCTAATATGAGGAGGAATTAATCCTATGAAGAAATTGTTTCCAAAGTTGAGTGTCACTGGCTATTTGAGGAAGGATAGCACCCAATAAGTTATCGCCTGAAATATCAAGCTTCTCCAAGGAAACCACCTTGCCTATAGCACTAGAAATATGGGTAGAAAAAACATTATATGGAAGAGAAATTGAAATGATGTCTTCGATTGGTCTTGCAATGGATAGTGGACACCTTCCCAAGCTACGGGGATCCACATCGAAAGAGCTATGGTTTTTCTAGATTGAAATAACATTTGGAGGGAATGCAAAAGATGAATTTATTTTTAAAAGAAGGACCCCATCTGCCAACAGAGATTTAACACTGGAAATGAATGTAGTTAGTTCACCAAAATAGTGGAGATTAAAGCAAGAAACATTCTTAGACATAAAACTTTATCCTTCCATTCTCATTTTCATGCTTTACGATAAAACTTGAAGAATATGACTTAAGGGGATGTTGGTAGTATATTGTCATGAGTGTGTGCTTAAACGATACAGGTCAACCTTTTTTGACAAGCTAGAGTAATCATGCTACTTTTAACCTCAATACTTTTCACATCTCTAACTTATCATAAATCTATTTTGTTATTCCAAGTGTGATGTAAAATAGTTATTTTGTATGAGATTTAGTATATTTTAGATTAGAAGTTGAATGCAAAAATAATTTGTGAGATCAATTTTTTTATAGGATATTTAAGTATGATTGAGGTTTCTATAAATATATAAATAACTATCTTAGATCAATCTTAACTCTAGATCTATCAAGCAATTAGAGGGAACAAATCCCTTTTCACTCTAATAAAGGTTTTCATATCATTTGATCTATATCAATGCATGATAGACTTAGAATTAAGATTGATATAAGCTAGTTTATTTATATTTATGGTGGTGATGGACACACTTAACACCAAATTTCATGGCATTCAGTTCTTATGGATTAATGAATGTTTTGTATTTCATTGATTGATTTCATATTTTCTTTGTTGTTTTGATTGTTAACTTTGAGCATGGTTGTGATGCTTCTTCTTTTTTCCTTGTGTTTCCGTTGTGATTTTCTTTATTGTAATTTTTTTCTTCTTACCTTTTTTGGTTTGATCTTGGTGGTTGGTTGGGTGTGAGAAGTGAAAGAAAAATGAGCTTTGAAGAAAACCCAAATTAAGAAAAAAAACACAATTGGAAGTGAAAGACCTTGAATAGACTTTGTGCATAAGATAAATGGAAGTAAAGGGATAAAATATCATGAAAAAACAACTAAAATGGACCTGGCTGAGTCTACTTGAAAAAAATGGGAAACAATGTAACAACCATGAAAATGGCATAAGAAGGGAGCTATCTTAACTAAAATTGTGCATGGATGTTATATGCATTCTTTATTTTATGAATAAAAGAAAATTCAAGGAAGGTATAATGATACCTTTTGGTTCAAAAAGGTCATTGGTTGAGAACCATCATAATATTAAGATAAGTGAGTAATATTTAAAATATGATCATTATGTGAATGGTATGAAAATGGAATTCTGTATTTTCCATGTTGTGGGTATCTTATTGAAGTTATTTAATGGATTACATGCCACATGGAATATCCATTATGTCAGTGTGGAAAGTGATCTACTGTTGTTAACTACCATTTCTAATGAGCTTATGTTGATGCTTCTAACCTTCTTTGTGTGCACGAATGAAAATAATAAAGGCTAGAAATTGACATCATGTGCTTAGCATGGATGAGGACATGTTGGAAGTGAATGAAGATGAAAATTCTTTGTGAAGTTTTCATTGAAATCCATGAATAGATTAGTTGATGGAATTAACTAATATGTGTGATATTAAGACCATGTTAAGGATTGTTGAGCATTGTGGACAAAAAGAATATCGTAAGCCGGTTGAACCCTTCAAAAGGTTTCAACTGAAAACGTTGGGATTGACAACCAAGTAAATGAAGTTAGTGGTGAGCCTACGTAAAGAGTTAAAATGAAGGAATTGGGTAGGAATACATTCAGGTGAAATGGAAAAGTTGTTGTTTCAAAATTGTGCATGATTTCATGGATACCATGAAGTGGTATGATGAAGGTAGGGAGCCATTAGTATGAAATATTGCAATGACTTTTGCTATGTCTACTAATTGAAATGGTGAATTAATGTGCTAATGAATTAAAAGATATGCATTTCTCAGTCCTAAGATATTTTTCTATTGGAAATATGTTTAATTTCATTATGAAATTCTTGAAATAAATGTGATGTGCATATATAGTACCATTTAAACTTATTTGAATTGAAGTGATATAATTGTTATGGTTGTAACAATTCCGAAGTCACTTTGGATCATTGTGAATTTATGTAATTATATATGTATGCATGAGCACTAATAATTGTTGGTTGAATGAACGATCAGGTTGCAAGACAATAGTTGGAATGGCAGGAAATCAAAGCCACCATGAAAAATTAACACCACATTCAAAGGATCCTAACAACCTGATTAAAAGTCTCATAATTATGAGATTAGGCTTTTAGATGAAGAAATGATTAGGAAATTAAATTTTTTGGTTTGAAATTTTGAGTATATCTCATGAAATAAATTAATTGTTGTGACACGAGTGGAATGATGGAGTTGGGAGCTGAGAAATATGATTTCTAGGAAGGAATTGTGGCCTATGGAACTTTGTTTAAGGCTCATGGGAGCAAGTCATAACTAAGACCTTGATCATAAGACTCCATGAGTAATGTAGGGGAGTACACTAAACCATAACTTTGCCTTAAGACTCCATGCACATGTCATTAGAGCATGACATATGACTACAAGGTTGTAAGTATCTAATGGATACCCCATTGAGGAAAGCCCTTAGAAAGGTAGATTGTCGAAAATGGGGGTTTCTTAGGCTTGAAAGGGTGAGTAACTAATGTAGACCCATGCAAGAAATTATTTGGCCAGGTAGATTTCCTGAAATGGGAATTTCCTAGGATTGTAAATGTGAGTATCTAGTGGGAAAATAAATATCCCTATGCTCACTATAAGGTGAGCATGAGCAAGCCATTTGGGAGCTATGTGAAAAGATTGTGTGAAGCACTATGATCACCATTGAGTGCTTTCCTTAGGATTGAAAGCCACTGAGTAAGTTGGGTTTAAGGATGGATTTGTATGAAAATTCTATGTACAGTAGTGTGAACACCATTGAGTGCTTTCCTTGGGGTTAAGAACTAGTCAGTCAGATGGAGTTGAAGATAGAGTTGGCTAAATATTGTGTGGATAATACACAATATTCAGTGCTTGTTTTGGGTGATAAACCACTCAATACAAAAGGAAATAGGAATCCATAGAAATAAGCATTAATTATTATTTTAAAGAAATTTTGTTAATATTATGCTTTAATTTGGTTTAAAGTTCTAACTTGTAATGACTTAAGTTATGTTTTAATATGATTTCAAAACTTTATGATGATCTCTCATGAAATATGTGTATGTGACATAGGTGAATTATCGAACTATCTAGAGTAAACATATTAGGATGATTACAAATCAAAGCAAGAAACCTTAGCATGGAATTATCAGAATGCACAACAGTAGAATATGGAACTGAACAATTCAGGAATGGGCCATTATGGTGACATTTGAACCCTGTGAAATGCACTAATTTCCATGAGGTGTGTCATGATGTGTGTTTTGTTGTTAAATAAATGTAGATGGATTTCTTGGATGAGAGAATCCTTCCTGCACAAGGAGTCCTTTCCAAGGGATGAATCTTGATAGGGGCTAAGGAAGTAGAGAGAGGGATGCATGAAAGTAGAAGGTGAGTGACTACACAAAAAAAGAAATGTGTTTCCTAAGGGAATGATGAATAAAATAAGGGGATGCTATAACTCGAAAGATGAATTGGTTTCCAAAGAATTGTTTGCATATTGATTGGGATCGGGAGTGCATTATGTGTGTCCCATAAAATAATGAGTTGAATTTGTTCCTAAATAGGAACTAAGCACAGTGGATGGCATGGCTAGACATTGGAATTTCACTCCAGAGTCAAGTAACCATGCAAGTCAAGATGCAATCACAATAGACCAAATGAATCCACATTGGAGATGGCTAATCAAAAGAGGGTTTCATACCCATTTTTTGTTGTTGAGTAAGCAGCAATAAATTTAATTGTAAATATGTAAGAGCTATTTATAAAGCTCATTTTTTTTTATCATTTTGTTTCTAAGAAATCTAAGGATGGTGTTCCCCTTAAGGGGTGGCGTTTGTAAAACCCCTTGTATACTCCCCCTAATTTTTGTAATGTGATTGTACCCTAATTATAAATGATTATAAATTTATTTGAATGGCCTAAATAGTGGGAACACATATCTATGATCTGAGGGGGTAAAGGTGTTTCTTTTTCATAAGTATTCTAAATTGATAATTACTTCTCATTATTTCTTATGTTAATCTTTCTTGTGTTCAGATAAATAAATTACACAAAAGATATCAATAGTGGAAAAAATAAATATAATAGTTTCATAAAGAGACAACGAAACACATGAGACATAGAATTTACCCTTGGGAAAAACCACTTGGGGGAATACCTAGCAACCTTTTCCTTAGAGAAATTATCTAATTCAACAAGAGATACAATATGCTCTTCTAGTAAAAAACAAAGTGAAACTAACCACAAGCATACCCAAGTCAAACCTGGTCAACTAGAGACAAATTCAACCTCCTAAAATATCAAACTCTTGAAATCTTAGCCTCTTGACATTTTAGCCTCCTAAAATTTCAGCCTGCTACCTCAAAAATCAGTCTATTATTGCCTCAAAAATTAGGTCTATCGAGATTCATGACTTTCCCTTTAAACTTGATCTACCCTTGTCTTTCTCCTCCTTCACTTGAACATAAATTACCCAAATGTTTTCTCAATTGATGAAGTCTAATTGGTATATATAGTGATTGGATGAACCCAAAGTGGTGTGTCTAAAGGGTCACGCCAAATACATATTTTGTAGGGTCGACTTAAAATTTGTGGAGACATAAAAATTAAATTTAAAAACTTGAAATTATTTTTCTTAAAGATGACATGAATAACATGTCTTGTATTTATAATTACACATATTTGAAGGCCTAAAATATTAAATATGAATGTCAACCATAGCTACAAAAATCCAACACTCCTTCTCAGCTAGGGAGGTATTCATAATGAATTTTACAAATGTTCTCTTGTTGAAAAATTTATCTAAGAAAACTTTGAAAGAGCTATCTATGTTGATGCATCTATCCACTACATGTGGAAAGCATCATACATCAACATTGTGCTTAACAAATTGTCACTTGGAGAAATTCACCAATTATCCAACTAGTCACTTGGAACATAGTCAATACTTGTGACCTATGGTTAAACTCTGTGATATTACCAATCCTACATGCTAATTGAATGGTAAATATCACTCCCAATTCTAAAGTAATTCACTTTACCTCCTGGGGAGTACTCTAGATCTTGATGCTCTCCAGGCCATTCTCCCTACCCACATTTTCTGGCCCTTGGTCAATACTTTGACCTATCTATATTTTGACATGGGGATAATATATACACACTGATTCTATAATGTCAACACTCCCTCTAATTGAGGGAAGAATTATCAACTAATGTAAGCTTGTCCCTTAAGTATATAAACTTCACCCTGGAATAAAGGCTGTGTGAGAATGTCAACATCTTGCTCGTATGTAGAAATGCATTGGAGCCTTAGTGCACCCTTTCGTGCCATGTCCCATATGTAGTGGTACTATTATTTTTATGTGCTTAAACTTGTCATCATGATCGCCTTGTGCACTTGATCAAACAATCCTATAATTTTCTTTTGAAGCCACACTACTTAACAACTCGCCAAGCTAGCTATTATATATCCAACCTCTAAATTTCTGAGTACGACAGATGTCTGCTTTCTGCCTAAACAAAAGCAAAACTAAATGATCATCCTCATGTGCCCTTCCTTTTTCAACACTCTTTTCCCAATATGAATCTTTATGTCCATGTAGTTGTACTTCACTATTTTAGACATCTCAAACAATAATTAATGGTACCATAACGAATTGTATCATGTTAGTACTTCATTGCATGTTGATCCATATTCCTTGGCTCAATTATTCCTTTATTGGATCCATCACAATTTCTTTCCAGTCACCTTGACTGGGTGCTTTCTTTGATCAAGGAAGTAGTGCATCAAGTCTAGGTCCTTCATCTCATGTTCACAAGTCAACTTCTTCTGAAGTTGAAGCAAGGCTTAACTATTCCCTCTATCACATGATTCCATATTCTCTTATTAGTAATAAGTCATATGATAACAAAATCGACCTTAATCCATTAATCCAAGAATACCATGTTTGAAGATTCTATACAAAGCCTCTTATGTTTGCAAGAAAGATACTCCTTCATGTACCTCAAAAACTTGAGATAGCTCTATGTACACTTCTTCTGTAATTACTTCATCAAGAAGGAAAAACTTTACATCCATCTAGTGTAAAATTCAATAGAAATCATAGAAGTATACCTGACAATTTGGAGCAAAATGTCTTAATATCATCTCCTCCCTCTTACTATGAGTATTTTCATGAATTTTACTTTGTACTTCTCTATGCTTACATCTACTACATACTAGGTTTTGTAGATCTCCTTGGAAGTCAACACTAACTTCCCTTCAAGTCTTGACATAATTTCCATATACATATTTCTTTCAGAATTGCTAGCTTGACAATCAGATCCCACTAAATTGGAAGTTCTTATGGTCATCTGGCATGGTACTATTTCTCCCTCTTGAATACAAATTACTCTTGGTAAGAGAGTTCTTTTTCCATAAAATTTGCTTCGTTCTTCCTAATTCTTCCATAGCCTTGGAAACCTTCATATTGTACCTACAAATATCATCAAGAAGACATCAAAGAGTGATTATAACCAAGCAAAAGGAACAAGGATAAGGGACTAACTAAAACAAAACAATAACCATTCAAAACTCGATGGCATCTAATAAGTTTACCTACTATTGGATTTGAACCAATGACACTCTCACCATATGAAAGTGATACTCTAACCACTAAGTAATAAAGAAAGATAGACATAGAGTACTTATCTTTGAGGATTGAAAGAAATTTTCAGCTCCCTTTTGATCCTAGCCTTTTTTGCAGAAATCAAAGAAATTCAGCTACGAACATATCATCAACCTCATCCTCATTATCAACATCATGTCATTCCTTCCTTTCATGACCCAGGTTTTCTTCTTTCTATGGAAACATGGATCTAGGATTAGATCTAGGGTTTTACTCCTAGCTTTCTTATCAAGCCTTCTAATTTTCTAGGGTTTACAAACCCTAGATTTCCAATTTTTATCTACACCATTTTAGGGCAACTAGACTTTTGCCATATGCAATTTTTTATTTTTATATCCAAGTGTCCAAAATCCCTTAGTTTACTCATGTCTCTTCATCATACTGGGTTACTTCCTTTTTATATTAGTAGTACTAGCAATGAATTTCTGCAACTATGTTTTCTCAACTAAATATTATTTTCATTCTTTCCAAACCAGCTAGTTCTACCTTCTCATAGATATTGTAGTAATAGAAATATGTTTTCATTTACAAGGAAAATTTATGTTCTGTAAATGAATTTGATTTCACAAAAGGACTTCTTAGCCTCTTCCTCATTGTCATCTTATGAATGATTTTGTCACATAAAAATGCTTCATGAAGGCATTCCAATCTCCTTCTTTGCTTCTTTTGATTATGATAGAATTGATCATATCTCAAATGCTTAACCAAAATCAATCATAAATACTAGCAACACGTCTTAGCTAACACAATCCAGTATAATGAAAGGCATCATACTTGACAAGAATCCTCACTCATGCATACAAGACATTTTCTGAGTGGCACAATATATTGCATTAACACTCTTCTCTTGAACATGGGTCCAAAGTTGAACTTCAATTAGTACATCATGTTTCAATATGCCAAACATTCTAGTCACAAGATCACATATCTTCCTTAGTAGCTTTATCTTACTTTGAATCATAATTCAATATTCAAAACTATGATGATATTGGCTTATATGCTATCAAATTGTCTAGAGTTTACAAACCCTTAGCCAAAAAATTTATGTGCAAATTATCTTGCTATATAGAAGTATCAAAACCAAAAGAGAATGTGATAGTATCTTTGTGCCTCCATATAACAAGGAAATCTCCCTTCCAGTTATCATGTTAACAAGGTGAAGGTAATATATATTCAAAGAAGAGGATGAGATCATGACATTCCAATGCCTTCCATAAAAAAATAACAACCCAAAGGCATTTGAAACATGAAATGAATTTAAATTGATTTCTATTATAACCTCAATCAATATATTTTCCATAACTAGTATGTAACGTGCTTTATGTAGTAAATTGTTGGTCATTTGTTTATTAGTATAAGCCAGTCAATGTTTTTCTCTAGTATTCATCTAGCATGAAGGATATTTATTATCATAAGAAATTATTGAGTGAACATTTAAGAATCCTTCTTAGAAAACCTAAATCAAAATGATTTCCTTATTTTATGATAATGACAAGGAAATAATAGTTGTCTTCAATAAATCATAATGAAGAGAACATATCCTAGTCAACTCAATCAGAACTTGCAACTTTCCAAAGAGAAATGGATGGAGCTCTCATAATATCAAAGGTGTTGATTGTAAGTATCACAAACTAACTCAACATTTTACAAATATTAATTTGAAATATTTCATGTTTAAATGTTGTAATAGACTATTAGTTAGATTAACCACAATGGCTAAGTAGAGTGCAAACGATCTAGATAATATTTTTATTTGAGAGAGATAACCTTACAGAATATCAAGCCCAAATTATCCCTTAGCCTATCAAAACAAAAATTCTCCCATCCCCCTTCTGATGCCTCTCAAATTTATTTCAAGAGATTTAGGTTTCTCAAACCTTTCGTAGAGCCACAACAATAACAAGTACAAGGATACTTCTAGTTCTGAGGTAACTCATGATTTCAAACATGATTTTAGCCTTCATAGAATATTATCACAAAAAAATAAATGAAACTTCAACCTTGCTAAGGTCATTCGATCCATTTTAGTTCAGGATTAATGGCATTCAGTCTTAAACTAGGGCTTCGTCCCTTTTCTTCTATAGTTCAAATACAAAACAAACTTGTCATCCAAAATATAACATGGATCATAGATAACATAGGTAGAATATAATTTAGATATTTTGGACACAAGAAAAAGGGGAAGATCTAGGCTTCTTTTAAGATTTCTCTTTGACCAAGCACTGAAACCATGCTTCTTTTTCATAGGTCTTCTAAACTAATAATTACTTCTTATGATTTCTTATGTTAATATTTCTTGTGTTCACTTTCATCATAAAGAAATCACATAGAATATCTCAACAGTAGAAACAAAAGTGCTAGTAGCATCATAAAGAGACTACCAAACACATGAGACATATAATTTTACCTTGGGAAAACCCACTTGGGGGAAAATCCAACAACCATTTACTTAGAGAAATTATTCAATTCAACAAGAGATGCAATTTGATCTTCAAGTAAAAATAAAATTCAAACTGACCACAAACATACCTAGGTCAAACCTGGTCAATCAGATATAAATTTGACCTCCTAAAATCTCAGCCTCCTGATATTTTAGCCTCCTTAAATTTTGATCTTGCTACCTTATAAATTAGTCTGTTGTTGCCTCAGAAATTAGGTCTACCCATATTTTTTATTTTCCCATTAATTTTGATATGCCTTTGTCTTTCTCCTCCTTCGTTTGAACAAAAGTGATCCAATTTTTTTCTCAATTATTGAAGTCTCTTAATAAGTATATATAGTGATTGGATGAACCCAAAATAGTGTGGTTGAAGGGTCAAGACAACTTGATCTATTGGAGGGTCACATTGACATTTTTGGAGACATAAACATTAAATTTCAAAAATCAAAATTATATTTCTCGAATATGACATGAATAACATGTCTCATATTCATTATTACACATATTTGAAGGGGTAAAATATTAAATATGAATATTGACCATCGCTACAAAAATCCAACAAAAGGAAGAAGAACCTAAGAGGTGTTAACTTGCACCATTTCTTATTCAAATGTGCATCTAGCAAGAAATACCTTGAAATAAATTGGACGAATAATCCTCATGGATCATGGATCTAGCTTAGGGGTGACTCCTACAAGGAATACAAGCTACCAATAGTCTATGTTTGGGTGGAAAATCGAAGTCCCGCCTTTAGTTTCAACCATTGTTAGATCTCAGATAGTGTTAATAATCATAAGCTATGAATAATTTGATTAGTTCTTTATTGAAAATAATGTATATCTCTATGATAATTTTGCATGGCTATAAGAAACTAATGCATGGAATCAAGTGGGAAAATGCCTTGATTGTTATATGGATTAGAAACTTTATCTCTAGGCTATAAAAAGATGTCTTAATCTTTAGGTGCAAGTTAATATATTTCATGTGGACGTGTAGGTCTCTATGATTACTGTTGTTCACTTTTCTTCTAATCATTCTTCTGGGAGGTTCTAGAAGTTAAAACTTGGACCATGGTGAGGAGAAATCTTGATTATGCTCTATTCTAATTTTTATATCTTGGGTCACAAAATATTAGGAAATATGATTAGAAAAAGTTGGGCTTCCTAAATGCATATTTAAATAGTTAATGTTGGAATTTCTGCTATAACGTTTCTTCTGGGAGGTTCTAGAAGCTAAAAATTGGACCATAGTGAGTGGAATTCATGTTGATAATATATTCCAACTTTTAAATCTTATTTCAACTATATTTTAGTAGATATGATCAAAGGAAACTGATATTCTTGAATGCTCCTAAAATCATGCATCAAACAAGTCATGTTGGAAATTCTATTATAACTTTTCCTCTGAGAGGTTCTAGAAGCTTTAAACTTGGTCCACAGACGGGAGTTCCTGCTAATTATCTAGTCCAAATTTTAGATATTTTGTCACAAAATTGTAAGAGATATGATCAAAGCAAGTCATTCTTCCTTAATTCTCCTAAAATCATGCATCAAACCTGTCATGTTAGCATTCTAATATAGCTTTTCATTCGGGAGGTTCCAAAAGTTGAAACTTGAACCATAGGAAGGGGAACCCCACTGATCATCCTTATTTTGGTTCTCCCTCACAGTTTCACATGACGAAATTTCACTTTTATTGCTCACATTGTGCATATGCATTATGTGTCCACCTCAACTCATTATGTAGCATCCACTCCCATTGAATTCCATCCCTTGGATCTAGCACAGCCTCCTCCCAATTTAGTTTGTAAGTTGGTTTAAACCATTTATGATTAAGGGAATATGTACCTATTTTGTCCCCCATTTTTTATAGAATCCATATCTACTCACCCACATTCTCACCAAATAATAAAGAATTCTTTGAGGCCATTGTATATTTCTCTTGTCCCAATGATGGATTCTATTTAGATTCTATTATTGATATTGTGCAAGGTCCCACCTTCTCAATCAACGAGCCCCTTCATTCCATCTCCATGGGCACTATCTATGCTCTGTCTCAACTAAGATCGCCTCTTATGTTTGATTAAGACTCTTTAGATCCCATCCCAAACCTAAAACACACTGATCTCGTTCCCACACAAGATTGTTTCAACCAATTTATAGCCCCAACATTTAACATAGATTATCTACAATCTCAAGAATTTGATACTCTTTTTCATATCCTCTTTTGTGGATGCCCAACCTTAAACTACCTCTTTTTATGCCTCTAGTACCTTACCTTGGGTATTTTGAATCAAATCTTCCCTCAATCTACGTCCAATGATGTTTAGGACAATATGTTTATCTAACTTGGCCCCATACATCTTAGCTCATGACATAAACTAAAACCACAATGTGTTCTTTTTGGGAACTACCATAACACCCTCTTATGTCTAACATTCCCTATGCAACCTGATTACTAGGATAATGGATTATTTATTTTGTTCCATTGGTATCCTTAGTATAGGATCTCTTCCAATCACAATAGAGTAGGGCTCTTAGATACTATCTAGATATTTTTTGATTAGCTTTAAGCATTTTTTATGCCCTAGGTTATATTTTCATTATGTGAAGGGCACTCTCAATGATGTCATTTCTCACACATCATTAATGGTTCCCCATTAGGCCAATTCACTACACTTTCATTTAGTATACACATGCCATCTTTTAGCATTGTATTTTATCTTTTTCCACCCTTTCCATTTTCCATAGGATCCAACTCATCTTGGCATGTGGCTTAGCATAACTACCCTTTCTTTCATCCTCACTTGGCAGTAGTACCTTTCCCCACATGGATGCCCTAAAATAGTAATCTTTGTTGCATTTTGGTACCCATGCCACCACATTATCCTTAGGATGGGGATTCCATATAATCTACATCCCAAAAGTAAGCATCATATGTATTTCCTCATCAAGTTAGTAACATTACCCTTAGGGCTACCATTTTATTGGTTATTATATAATTTATTGCATTATGACATATAATACACTCCACTTCATCCATACTATGACATTTATTCATTTGTACACCTTCATTCACCAACCTCCAAGGATATTACCATCAATTCCCCTACCCATGTGTTCACCACCCTTTGGAACTCCTTTGGAAATTCTAGGAGGGTCTCCTACTTCCTAGTGCATGTTACTTTGTTGGCAACATCCCTTTATTACCTTCTTTAGAGAATTTGTCATGATTCACCCTTGTCTCCCATGGAGTTTGTTTAGTTCCTTCTGAGGCCTACAAAAACTAACCCTTACCTTCATAGGTATTTCGTACATAGATTTTCCAAGTCATGATATGTGGCCTCCACTTGTCTCTTTTCATTGATTTGTCATTAAATAACCTCTACCCTAGTCATTCACCATTCCTCATGAAAATATTTTAGTTGTGGCAAAGGAATCCTTTCCCTTACACTGTGAACAAAGGAAATCATGAGTCGATATCTCTTTATTTACTATTATGTCTTGGTATTAGTCCCTATAAGTTATCTTGTGCTTTCTACCTCATTTTTATTTTCAAGGATGCCCTTGTCTGTTAATTCTAATAGACCTTTCCATATTGACTTTAGCACATGTATTCTAGGGGTTCAGTTTAGAGGACGGTTTTCCTTGGTCCCATTTTCATCATTGGTTGGTTACATTGGATCAATAAAGGAGAATCATCATTGCTGCTTGACCTGGTTGTTTCTCACATGCTTATTTTCAACTCATTATTGCACCATTGAGATTTTTACACTTGATGGTTTAATTTGTCTAGTTATAGCACCAAACCCTTAGACATGTGTGGTTTTAGGGGGTATTTTTCCTTCAAGTATCTTCCCATGTGTTATAATCACAACATTTTTTATAGAAATATAGATTTAATTGTTTTACTTCAGTTTTTTGTTCTAAGATGTTCCTATTATATTCAGTTTCTACTGGACTTTTCCTATCAACACCAACACCTTGATTATTGGGGCTATTTTTATTGGATTTTGTACCTTGGTCCCATTTTCCTCATTAATGATTTGCCTTGGATCAAGACAAAAATTTCATCAATTCTCATAGTGTTGGTGGTATCTCAAATGAATAACTCTATTTCATTCTCACACCATTTGGATTTGTACATGTTTTTCAATTATTTAGCATCAATTCTAGTTCCTTGTATTTTACCTTCTCTATCTAATAGCTTTTTAGGCCACCAACTTGAGATTACCTTCTAACAACTCACTTTGTATGTTGGGTCCCTTTCCCATTCAACATGGTTCCTCTAGTTGTTTATCTACCCCACAAGGGGGGTGTTAGTTTGTATGTATTCAAATTAGTTGTAGTCTTCATTATTCTTCTACATTTGTCTTGGCCTCTTGTTTCAAGGCTTGTATATAGGATTGTTGATGCCATTATATTATGATTTGACACTTCCTCTCCATGATGAGATATTATATTATTTTGTGACACTATGGTGTCTCATTGGCCCTATCCCATTCTATGCCATGGTTCCTCATTATATCATTATTTGGATATATCCCGATGAGCATGTGTAGGCCTATCTTATCCTTATTGAGGTCTTGTACACACCTCTCCTTTTTGGTTTGTTGTTAGTAGGTGGTTCTCCTTCAGCCTTTTGTAGCATATCCTTCATATTTGGACACTCCACTTGCTCCTTGGTCCTCCTTTTCCTTGCATAAAGAAACTATGATGTATTTTTGTCACACAATTTTCTCCTAACATCATACATTTAGAGGAAATACATTATAGCTTAAAATTGCTAACATACACCATTTCTAGAATTTTTACTTGAATATAACACTTTGGTGTGCAAAGATCTCACCTTAAAATCCATTACACCATCATATGACCTCAAACTTATCATAATCAGCCAAATTAAACCCCAAAGTTGACCAAAATTGGTTAACAAAAACATTGGCCCTTTATGCACTTGTAGATAGTGCAAATAAACCCAAAAAAAATTGATGCCCCTAAAAATCAATATTTAAACTATTTTTCAACCCTCATCAACACACTTGAAATATCATAATTATATTTTGGTTATGCGTGGACCATGTCAAGCCCTAATTGCTAATTTTAATTTTGACCTTGTCATATTTAACCATTATAAGGGAGACCATGTTAAGGGGGTTGTCCACTACACACCTATAAATAAACACTTGAGGGAACTCATCCATATCAATTTAAGCAAGATTATGTTGTTGTAACTCCATTGAGATCTTGATTACGTATTTCTCTTAATTCCATATTCTAGCCACTTTACCTTGTTTGTTAACTAGGGTTGGAGTTAGACACAAACCATATGAGCAAAGGACCCATCCTAAGGAGGGGATTTGGAGCTCATTTTCCTTCAATAAGTTCATCGACTAGGTATTTTTTAGTTTACCTTTTTCATCATGTTAATGTAAATTTCACATTATTTACTTCCTCTATTCATATTAAGTAAGTCTCTTTATGAATTTCGCTTTTACTTCTTACACAAAATAGGATTTAATGCATGTGAATAGATTTGGGATTTTACCCTTAGTCACTTTCAACATTTGTTTGTAGTGTGATTTATGACCATTATGATAAATGGTTTTTTTCCTCACCCTTGTGACAAATGGCCATAGCAATCATGAAACACATAGTGATTTTTTTCAGGATATGAAAGGAATACCAAGCATAAGAACAACCTCATTATTAAATCATTAATTCCAAACGATCACTTGCACTCTAAATAATTCTTAAAGAATGATGAAATTCACTAATAAATACAATAATTCATTGATATTATGGAAACCCTATAATATTAATACCTAGGACGGATGGTCTATGGAATTTTTACATATATTATATAATAACAAGATTAATAACTACGATCCAACATAGTTCTTACCTCTCCCACTAACTAATTGATTCTCCCCGCACAAATTTTTCCATGCAAATCTATGCACAAGCATTTTTTCTCCACACATGCTTCCTCTACACAACTTCTTTTGCACATCCACCACTACTAAACTTCCTCTACACATGTTTCCTCACTACAACTACCTCTACACACAATAATGTCTTTCGGTCAGTCATTAACATTTGAAATTGTTATTAATTGATGTGGCTCCCAGATGGTGTATACATTGATTATATGTGTGGAGAATTTCATTGTGCAGAGGAGAAAAGTTACTCCAATCCTATGGAAAATGAAAACCTCCTCATAATGGTTATATTTGTGGAGGTTTCTATTGGTTATTGTTACAAGGATCACTTCCACGCAATACTAGTTAAATCAAACCTTCTAGTCAAACGATTATTTTGGTAAATATTTATTCTATGGTTATGTGTGGAATGTGCAGACCTATGCATTTCATAAAAGCCTCATATGAAATGCTTTTTATGTGTGGAATGCACAAGCCTATGCATTTCATAAAAGCCTCATATGAGATGCTTTTTATTTCGACTCACTCAAAAGTGCAAGTCATACAAGAGTATTCTAAAATTCTAGATATATAAATTAATTATACAAACGTTTCCCACCTCATGTTCGTCTGTATTTTTTCTACATTATTCGTTACTCAAGAATAACCAAGTACATATGGCATGATTTGAAGTTTTTCACATTGAACATCGTTCCACACAATAATCTTTTTGGAGTTGACACTTCCAAAATAAAAATAAAAAAGTCCATGATTTTTGTAATAGAAAATTAACTTTTACTTGTAGATGTAAAACAAAGTGCACAAATAAACCTATTAATATTAGTGTTATCATTGCTTAGATAAATTATTGTAAAGGTAATTATTATTGTATTATAAAATATTTTATATAAATGTGCATAAAGTTATGAAGATTCATTAGATACTATTACTTTAGTTAATTTTAATGTTTTGTTTTGTTTGGTTTATATGAATATGGAATTTAAATAAAGTAATTCTCTCTCATGCAAAATTCCATTTTGAGTTTCATGCAGGTAGGTAGTGTGGAAGGAATATATTGTGCAAAAGGAAGTTAAACGTGTGGAACTTCAGCTCATTGTGCAGACCTCTACACATTGAACTTCCTTTGGCACTTGCAAAAAAAGAGAAGTTTGTTATTTTTATAATAGAAAAATAACTTTTACTTGTGGCAACTTTTATTAATCCTACATGTAAAACAAGTGTACAAATCAACCTATTGATATTAGTGTTATCATGGTTTTGAGTAATTATTGTAAACGTAATAATTATTGTATTGTAAAATCTTTAGATAAATGTTCATAAAGTTATAAAGGTTCATTAGATAGTTTTATTTTATTTTATTTTAATGTTTTATTTCATTTGGTTCATATGAATATGACATTTAAATAAAGTAATGCTCTCTCGTGTAAAATTCCATTTTGAGTTTCATGCACGCAGGTAGTGTAGAAGGAAGATTATAATGCGAAGGGAAGTTCAATTTGCGGAAGTTCAACTAATTATGCAGACCTCCACACATTGAACTTCCTTCCACACAATAATATTTTCAGAGTTGACGCTTCCAAAAAAAGATAAGTCCATGATTTTTATAATATAAAAATAGCTTTTACTTTTTGTAGATTTTATTAATCTTACAGGTAAAACAAAGTGCATAAATAACCTATTGATATTAGTGTGATCATGATTTAGAGTAATTATTGTAAAAGTAATTATTATTGTATTATAAAATGTTCTTTAGATAAGTGTGCACAAAGTTATAAAGGTTCATTAGATACTTTTACTTTAGTTAATTTTAATGTTTCTTTCATTTGGTTCATACGAATATGGCATTTAAATGAAGTAATGTTCTCTCCTGCAAAATTAATTTTCAAGTTTCTTGCAAGCAGGCTGTGTGGAAGGAAGTTCATTGTGTAGAAGTTTAGTTCATTGTGTGAACCCATTGTGTGAACCTCCGCACATTCAACTTCCCTCTACACAATAATCTTTTTGGAGTTGATGCTTACAAAAAAAGTTATGTTCACAATTTTTATAATAGAAAAATAATTTTTACTTGTTGCAACTTTTATTAATCCTACATGTAAAACAAAGTGTACAAATAAATTTGTTCATATTAGTGTTATCATGGTTTAGAGTAATTATTATTGTATTGTAATTTTTTCTTTAGATAAATGTTCATAAGGTATAAAGGTTCATTAGATACTTTTACTTTAGTTAATTTTAATGTTTTGATTCGTTTGGTTCATATAAATATGGAATTTAAATAGAGTAATTCTCTCTCCTGCAAAATTCCATTTCGAGTTTCTTACAAGAAATTAGTATTGAAGGAAGATTATTGCACAAAAGAAAGTTCAATGTGCTAAGGTCCACACAATGAGCTAAACTTATACCCACTTGCAAAAGAAGGTAAATCCACAATCTTTATAATAGAGAAATAATTTGTACTTGTTGCAATTTTTATTAATCCTACATGTAAAACAAAGAGTACAAATAAACTTGTTGATATTAGCGTTATCGTAGTTTAGAGTAATTATTATTGTACTGTAAAATGTTCTTTAGATAAACATGCATAAAGTTATAAAGGTTCATCAAATACTTTTACTTTAGTTTTTTAATGTTTGGTTTTGTTTGGTTCATATGAATATGACATTTAAATAAAGTAATGCTCTCTCATACAAAATTCCATTTCGAGTTTCATGAGGAAGATTATTGTGTGGAAAAAATTTTAATGTGTTGAGATCCACATAATGAGATGAACTTCCGCATGCTTGCAAAAAAAGATAATTCTAGGATTTTTATAATAGAAAAAAAAACTTTTACTTGTTGCAACTTTTATTAATCCTACATGTAAAACAAACGGCATAAATAAACATGTTGATATTAGTGCTATCATGGTTTAGAGTAATTAATGTAAATTTAATTATTATATTGTATAATGTTCTTTAGATAAACACGCATAAAGTTATAAAGCTTCATTCAATACTTTTACTTTAGTTAATTTTAATGTTTTGTTTCGTTTGGTTCATATGAATATGGCATTTAAATAAAGCAATGTTCTCTCGTGCAAAATTTCATTTTGAGTTTCATGCAAGAAGGTCAAAAGAAAAATTATTGTGCCAAAGGAAGTTCAATAAAATGGAGATTCGTTTAGCTCCCACCCCCATCTACATAAATAACCTATGACCACGTCAATTATGGCATCATTGGGCAATGTAATTTCATAACAGTGGCAGTCTCAGAGCACTCACCTACACAATGTGCACTCACAAAATTAGCATTTTCTTATTTTTAAATTATTTATCTGGCACTAACAAATAGAAAAAATAAAACACCCTCCACCAAGGGAATAATGTCCCATCAAAGCTCGCTCAACCAATCGAAAATTAGAAATAAGACTACCAGAAAATTAGAAAAATATTTTTGAATTCATGGGAAAATAGGTATATTAAGCATTTTCTTGAAACTTTGTTTACAATTGCCATAAAATTAGAAAAATATTTAAATTCAATGGAAACTTCATGTAAAGTAGTGTGCAAAGCTTTGCTTGTGAAGAGCTTTCAACACAATGAAAGCTCCGCACAATAAAAACTCCAAAAAAGTTTAGTACATGTTTTTAAGGTTTATTTCATAGCATGGGCTTGAGAGGTAAGTAAGAGATGACTATTACTTTTACAAATTTCCACACTAGTAATAGCATTATTGAAACTATATCTTTAACTATTTATTAAATTCGTGAAATTAATCATATTTTTACCAATTAATCATTTGTTTCAAAGCTTGTAAAATTAAGAATTTAGGAACATGTGGCGTTGATTTTTTTTCTATCTTTTTGAAAGGAAGGCATGTAAAGTTAAACATTTGTTAACACATGATGTTTTAGGTTTTAAACAGTGTGTAATTTTTCAATTAAAATCCACATTGCATCAAAATTAAAAAGCATTATTACATATGGCATTATTTCAAAGCATTAAAATATCAAATCTAAAAGCATGATTTTCATAGCATTAAAATATTAGGGACTATGGAGGGAGTCCATTGTGCGGAGGAAGATTTCAATCTATCATTGTGTGAACCTTTACATTCCACACAATTTATTAATAATAAAATAATCATTGGTCATGTGCAAGACTATAGCGAAAGCTTTCAAGAACAAAGGCGAGCATCTTGAGTGTGCCCACACAAAGGCTTGGCACTCAGGATCCTATAGGCAGGGTTGTATACAGAAGTCGATGGCATGTGGGTGACTTGGAGCACCAGGTGACATGATCACATGATGAGCATTAAGGGCGATCCGGGTGAGATGTGCGACAGGAATGAACTGGGCCACATGAGTGGTCATTAGGAACAACATGCAGAGTAAGAGAAAGGCATGGGCAGAGTGAGACATGTAATGGCAGAAGTCTGGGAAAGAGGTGTGATGGGTGGAACGAACGTGGGTGAGTTCGGTGAAGTGAGTGGTCGGGTAGCTTGTGATACATGGCGACATGGGAATCCATGCCTTAGGCGCACCCACATGATGACGGGGCACCCTGGTACTCGATGGGGCACATGAGTGGTCATCAGGCATAACATGCAGAGTAAGAGAAAGGCATGGGCAGAGTGAGAAATGTAATGGCAGAAGTCTGGGAAAGAGATGTTATGGATGGAATGAGCGTAGGTGAGTTTGGTGAAGTGAGTGGTGGGGTAGCTTTTGATACATGGCGACATGGGAATCCATGACTCAAGCGCACCCACACGATGGCGGAGCGCCCTAGTACTCGATGGAGCACTGCATACCAGGCATGCCAAGGCACCAGAACGAAGAGGTGTGCCTACATGACACACAATGGGTCAGCCCAACTTATGAAGGGGTGCCCACCTGAACAAATGAACAGATAATGACGCATATAAGTAAAGGATTTTCAGAACCTCAAGCTGGCACCATGGCCAAACAGGCACCCATAACAATCCTTAGTGACTTATAGATTGTGCATGCCCAAGTCGAGCAATGTAAAGGGTGTGGAGCATGGGCACAACACGTTAGATGCATAGGTTAGATTATTGGTTGATTGGTTGGAATAAGTGGACCTATGGGCATTGTGTAGAGTGCATGGAAAAAAGGTGAGTGCCTTGGGTGCACCCACACAAATGTGAGGCACCTAGGTGCCCCTAGGAGGATTGAGTGTTTTTTGGATAGGTTCCTTCTACAGACATAAGTAATCTCCCTAGACCTAGTTGTTATAGCTCCAAATCTCACTATTATGGTTTGTGATGCTGCACTCATGGCCTAGGGCAACCCCTCCTTCCAGACCTGGTCCCAAATTTAAAAAACAGTGTTTTATTCCCTGTACGCTACATTTCCCTGAGTTAAACGTGTGTATATGCGGGTTAGTATATACCCAACCAGCGTATATGTATTAAAACACTTTAAAAAATATAAAAATCCTTATTTTCGGGTGGATATCGTGGGTTTTACCTGTTGATCACCTGTTAGTGCCCGTGGCCCAACTGTTCCCAACCAATTCCTAACTAAAAAACTACTTTGGTATTGGTATAAAAAGACATCAAAGGGAAGGCCTAAGGGAGGAGAGAAGGGAGAGAAAGGTTATTATACTGAGATTTTCCCCTGACCAAGTCTGAAGATCCTTGTGCCTTCTGCACTTCCCCTATTTGTACAGGAAACCCTTGTTTCCTTGTGATTTGATGTTCATCCACTAGTTATGGCATCATGGAGTGAGTCTTGGAAGGAGATATGCTAGAGGCTTGAGGCGGGATCGGATTCGGAAGGAAGCTTTGCTTGGAACCTGCGAAAGGTTACTCAGGTGATATTAACTCCTTTTGTACATTCTATTTGTCTATAATAAAGAACACGTCTTGGTCCCGATATGCTTCTTCTTTATGTTTATGATGTTCATGTTTGAATTTCATATATGAATGGTTGTTTAAAGTTCATAACTAACTTCCTTCTTTTATAACATAAAGGTGATTTTTGTATAAGTCTTTTTCCATATACTGCTGCATTCTTTGGAATTGTTTGTTTTGTAGGACAAAGGAGCGAAAGGGACGTGAAGAATGGTTTGGATCCTTGAGGAACTTCTCGAACGTAGGACCTGAGGTACGTCCTTCATACTTTATAATTTGCTTATTATAGTGTAATGGCTGTGTGAATGCGTGCTTCTTTGTTTAGACAACTTTCAGTCTGCTAGGGTTTCCACACAAAAGCCCTAGGGGATCAAATCCCTCAACAGAATTGGCGACTCCACTGGGGACAACACTCTTGTTGTTCCTAGTTTGGGTGTTTATCAAGCCAATCAGGGCTCAGTTGCTTGTTGTTTTGCTGTTACTGTCTGGTTTGTTCTTGACTTCTGAGTTTTTCCAGTTTCTTTAGTTTTTTTTTTATTTTTCTTGAAATCTTTTATATACGTTGTTTGCCTTAGTTACAGAAGCGTATAAACACTTGTTTCCTGAAGTGAACCCGCATATACGCAGGTTTCCTCAGGCACAGTCGTGTATACACACAGTGTGCACTAAGTACAGTCGCGTATACCTTGCAACTTTCAAGATTTATAAATTTTTGTGTCTCTGAAGTTTGTCTGGTGTTTTGAGTCAATTTGAAACAGTCATTTTTGCCAGTATCACTTGTCTGTGTTACAGCAAGCGTCTTACTCCGATTTCTCTCTAATTATAAGGAGTTTTGGTCTTGTTTTGTGTTTGCAAGCGTTATCATCTTTTTGCTAAAAGAACGCAAGATTTCTTGATTGGAATTTTGGCTGCTCTGATTTATCAGAGCAGAAAGATTGTTATCAATCTTTGTGTTCAACTTTGCATTTGGTGACTTTTTTGTTTGCTTAACAAAATCGCTTTTTGTGACCATTTACTTCTTGATTTCATCAAAGTTGTCAATTGATGCTTTTTTGAAATTGTCTTTTTGATCTTTTTTGGTCTTTGTTACCAAAGCTTTCATTGCTGCTTTCGGTTGTTAAAAAACCTCTTTAAACACATTTGTTTTTGTCGAGTTTTCATTCATTGTATGGTGTCAACTTGCAAAAGTGTTTCTTGCTTCTTGTTTCAATCGCAATGTTTCAGTTTTTGTTGAGAGCATTTTCGAAAAGACTTTCTTGTTGCTACTTTGAAGAGAACTTTTTAAAAAGTTTTTGTTTTGCTTTCTTGAACTTGCTTTTCATTTGGTTTCCTTTTGGTGAGTGAAAGTGCTTTATGTTTATCTTGAGTTTTTTTTGAGTATCTAGACGAAATGAATGGTAGCATCTCATATTCAATCTAGATATTGTAAGTGGCAAAAGAAAATTTGATAAGCAAAGCAACTTTCATTTTTTGTTTTAGATTTGTTTTCAATCTTGCATCAAGCATTTAGTTTTTGCATTAGGATAGATTTGCATCTCTTTAGACATAAATAGTTTTGTTAACTTTTGAGTGTGAAGTGTGAATTAAAGAAAAGAAAAGAAAAGTTTATTTCATTAGAAGTTTCCTTTCGAACCCTATAGAAATCACTCTTCATCGAAAAACAATGACAAGTGCACATGCATATAGTTAGGTTTTATTAATTTCTTTTGCGTCGAAAAAAAAACACCACTAGTTTCACTTCCATCATCCCTTGACTTAAAAAACAGCCCTTAAAATCAAGCGCTAACTAAAATTCACTAGAACTTTTTCTTTTAAGTTAAAATACACCAACAAGTTTTAGGGATTTTAGGGCCTTGGATTAAGTGAGTGGAGAGTTAACTCTCCAAGGCCATATTAAACGTCAAACATAGGAGTCTGATTAACGAGAGAAAATCCAATAGCGTTAGGAAGACCAGGAAAGCTCCGGATCTGGGAGTTAAGCACAAGGGTCTGTGAAGACAGGGAAGAGAGATACCCCCTCTCCTACTTGTCCGAACTTACCTCACAACTGTTCCGCCTGGATTCTGCAACGAGTTTGTATCCATAGTTGCTTCTCCTAGGGAACTACATAGGTGGCTGCGGAGTGGAATCTCGTGGCACCTGAGGTTGACGTTGTATCACTCTCAGCAGCACTACTGGAGGGCACCCTTGCGAAGCTTAGGGGCTTGCACTGGCGCAGACTGTTGTTAGGAGGTCAGCGTAACTTCCTCTGATACCTTCGCTGATAGGCCTGGGCCCTCATCATCCCAGACTATCTTCGGAAGGGCCTTTATTTTCCACTTTCTCGTATTTTGGTGTCCGGTCCTAATCACCCGGAGCGGAAATACTTGGAAGTTATTTGACTGACTGTATCTTTAGGGACTTTTTAGTGGGTGCTCTGTGCTCTTAGTTGGCCTAGCTTTAAATTTTTTGAGTATTTAGTTAGATCTTAAACAAAGAATTCAAAGTGGTTGACCGATCTCCTAGACGGTCTCGAAGACTTCGTGGTCTCTCATCGCCGAGTTTAGAGCCTTCTCCGAGAAGGCGCAGAGGTAATAATACCGGTGGGTTTCGTCCCACTACGATTGACGCATCGGGGATTGATCCTCCCCTCGGGGGCATTAGTATTGAAGCAAGGCCTGGTACTTCCGTAGAACAAGAGAGGAACACTCCAGTTCTTTCTCAAGTTCGCTTACAAGCGGAGGATAATATTGAGGTAGAAGAACTTTCAGAGTCGTTAGCGGCTCCGAATTCTCCTCTACCATCCAGTCATCCACACGTATTGCAATACGTTTGGACTCCGACGCATAGACCGTCAAGTCCAGGTTACGCTACACGCTTACCTTCAATGACCACTACTGGAAGCATGGCTTCTACAAGTGCTACGACTGTACAGACTCCCATATCTGTACAAGCGGGTGGGACTATTTCCATCCCCTCCATCTCTTTATTTGGATCTTTTGCTAGCACTTCTTTTGTTGGGTCTACATTCATTCCATCCACGAGTGGAAATTCCCAAACCAATGATTTTGGTTCTGGATACTTCCCATTTGGCGCCCATTCATAGGGCATTCCTTCAGCTCCGTTCGGGGCCGCCACGTCCATGATGAGCAGGTCAGCTTCATTCCAAGGTTTTCCATTCGGAAGTGGTCATATAACACATTCCAACCCTACGATAGGATCTATGCCTTTTTCTTCGGTAGGACAAAGCAGCAATCCTTTCCAAGGTTGGAATAACCCTGGGCTTAGTAGTGTCGGAACTAGGAATCCATTCTTCGGCCAATATGGGAATAGGCCGTATACTACAATTAGTTCATTCCAAAGTATTCCTCCCCTAGTTGCGGCTTGGAATCCATATCAGGGCTTGTCAACTCCTTACAATCCTTTAGGAGGAAACTTTGCTGGGTTTGGTGGATATACGGCCGGAGTGGGTCAAACTTCGAGTGTTGCTGGGTCACAAGGCTTGCCTTTTGGCTCAGCGGGTTCTACTGGTTACTTCGGGTAGCTTGGTGCCTTTCAAAATCCAGCCAATCTTTTCAGAGCTTCGGGAGTGCCGCCCAGTCAGGGGGGAATCCCCAAGCTCCTCCTAGACTTCTGTTTCTGGCAATGTTGAACTTGCCAGACCTCACTAAGTTAACTAACGACCCAATCAAGTATAATTCGGCCTGGCCTCCAGTCCCAACTAAACTCCCTTCGGATATTCCAAAACTCGAAGGGAAGAGTGGTGAGGATCCGAGCGACCACGTAACCACATTCCACTTATGGTGCTCATCGAATTCCCTGATCGATGACTCGGTTAGGTTGAGATTATTTCAATGCACCTTGACTGGTAACGTGGCCAAGTGGTATATAGAGTTTCCTGGGGGCAGCTTTACATCATTCGTCAACTTAGCCAATATTTTCTTGAACCATTTTCAGTTGCCTGTCCGGTATGATGCCGGAACCGAACTACTGGACACTTTTCGTCAGGATAGGGCAACTCACATTTCTGATCACATTCAGGAATGGAGATGGCGAAAGAGGCTCATTAAAGCCTAAATCCCTCCAGAGTATCGTCTCGAGTGGTTCTTGAAGTCTTTGATACCTGAGATCTCCAAGGATGTCTCCATGTCTGGGGTCTATTCTGAGGAGCAAGCCATTTTTAGGGCCCAACAATTAGAATTAATCTACTCTTAGTCTGGGATCCTACAAAAATACTTGCCATATGCTCCTGGGCCTAAGGTTGATGTAGCTAAGCTGAAGCCAGGTCCCCACGTGGATGGTATTGTTGGGTCAGTAGACACAAATACGGTGAACTTGTTGAATCAATTACAGCAGTTGTCTTTACAAACTGCTTCTAACAACCAAGTCACATCGTCTAATCCTTCTGATTCCCAAACTTATTCAATTAATGTCGTCCAATCTGATAACCCCAAAGGAAGTCAAAATTCCAATGGGAAAAAGAAAGGACAAGGTAAGAAAAAGAACCAGGATGGGAAGCCTGATGCAAATAAATCTGGCAATAATGATGGTGGAGGTAGAAATGAGTTGAAAAAGAAAGTCAAGTTTCCATGCAAGTTGTGCAGTGGAGACCATTTAACTCATCTTTGCCCCAAGATTGAAGACGCTCAATGCTTGTTAGGGTAGCAAGGGACTTCTAGTTCCCAAGCTGTGTTGACCAACCCTTTTCCCCAAGGGCAGCAACTTCTTGCTGGCGTGAGTTCAAACCCTGGAACCTTTGTAGGGGGCAACCAGGAAGGGGAAAAATCATCGAATGTTTTCATGATGGGTTCCAACATCCATGTGGCTACTCTGTCACGTGATTATGGTGAAGCCAAAACTTCCAAGGACAAGGCTGTTCCCGGAAGTACTGACCTTCATATCGAGCGACCCCCTGTCGAGACTATACCACGGATACCGAAAGGTTCTGCTAAACGCGCGACGATTAATCCTAATGTTAGGGCCACCCAGAATTACTCCATTGTGGAGGATCTGGCTCAGAGTCCGTGTGCTATGTCCACTTTAGAGGTTCTCCAGTGGTGTCCGGCTTAGAGAAGTCCTTTACTTTCCACAATTGGGGCAGTTGATCCAACTAATTCTTTAGTGCTCACTTTTGACATGTTAAATGTCAAAAAGCGACTCCCTCATCACATGGCTTTTCAAATAAAGTCTACATACCAGAAAATTAACATTTTTCGAACCGTTATTGATGAAGGGGCTTCCACGTGCGTCATGTCGATGTCATGTTGGAAGGCCATTGGATCACCTTTGGCCATTCCTTCACCTACCGTCTTGACCGCATTCGATGGCCATTCTCATAAGCCGCATGGGATTATTCCGGCCTTTCCTATATGTGTTGGGGGGAAGGTCATTAATATTTAATTAGAAGTCGTAGATGCTAACCTAGACTATAATCTCCTCCTAGGAAGGAACTGGGTATACGAAATGGATTTCGTTGTTTCGACTCTGTTTCGTGTCATTTGCTTTCCTCATGAGGGGAAAATCGTAAAGGTTGATCAATTGGATTATTGTCTAGTTGATCCTCAAGTAAGCTCCAACTCTACTATTCCTTTAGTGGATAACCCTCGCCCACCTACTGAGAACCTAGGAGGAGGGATGTATTCCTCGTTGATGGGTACTTTTGAGTTTCCCTCTCCTATCGCTAAAATCAATGCCATTTCGTCATCTAAGGAGTTTTCTCGAGATGGGTTCTGTCGAACTCGTTATTTTTCAGACCCTTGGACCTTGCCTTCACCTATGACCACATTAGTTGAAGGACAAGAGAATGGAATGGAATTTCCTATATTTGCAGCTGAGCTTAGATATCAGTCTATCGTGAACTCTGCAGATGACCATTCTACTCCTTTTTCCGAAGAGGAGTTAGATGGCAATGTGGCCCCCGCTTGGAGCCTTGATTCTACCTCTGCTTTGGACTACTTGGATTCAGTTTTACCTTCGGAAGAAGCAATTCTTGAAGCAATGATGGGTATAGGTCGACCTTGGGAAGATTTACACCATCATTCATACTTTCTTCCTCCATTTCAAGAAGTAGAATCTAGATTCTCCGAGCTCTGTTCTAGTAATGTTTGTACGGTGTCAAACCCTTTGGCTCCAGGACACGTTCGTGCCGAAGGTAATATGTCGGTGATTTCAAAAACAACACCTATAAACATCTCTAGGGACCCTAACACGATCGAGAATCTCTTCATCGGAATTGAGTGTTCCCCTGAAGAAATT
>APFE031442298.1:0-15259 GCA_000404065.3 Pinus taeda
GGCGATGGTAGCTTATCTCTGAGAAGAGATGTGTGGCTACATGCCTCTGAACTGTGTTACAATGAGGCTCGAAGGCCTATTAATTGTTGAGAACAATGGAAAATCCCTTCACATTCCAAAACCTAACCCTGGAAGATGAAACGCCAAATTGTGGGCCCCGTTTTTGGGTAAGTTGGTACATCAACTTCCCGGGGTCGCGAATTGGTCGTCTTATCTCCGTTTGATGCGCATGATAGCCCGTTGAAAAGATCTCTCCGAGGACTACGACGGAAAAGACGATTTTTAGACAAAAAATCGTTGGCGGTAGATTTCCCAAAAAACGTCGTTTAGGGCCTCAAAACGGCTCCGGAAGTTTAGGATCCGAAAAACTGCTAAAAATAGTAAATTGTGCTATAATTAAGGAAACTGAAAGAACTGAAAGAAGCACTAGAGGGGATCCACGTGGAATTAGTGGGTGGCCACCAATATCCACCTGGATCAGAAACCCATCTAGAATGTCGAATGGGAAAAATGAATTTTGCTTTCAATAATTTATTGAGCTCAGACTTGATCTAGTTCTCCATATTAGGATGGATCTTTCTCAGCTTTTGTTGGACAAGTTTTTCATCATTTATCATTGGGATAGTATGTTGAATGATAGAAGTGTCGTAAGTCTTAATTTCATCATAGTTCCAGGCAAAGACACTTTTGTATTGTTTTAGGAGATGAACGTATGCCAATCTTTCTTCAGTGGCTAGGCCAAGACCTAGGTTGATATTTTGCGGCTTGGTATCAGTTCCTAGATTTACTAATTCATAGTTCAGAGTTGAACTTTGAAGTTTTGAATTGGTAGATCTTTTGAATCGGTCTTTCAAATCATATAGGTCTTCCAATTTGACCACTGATTTTGGCATAACATTATTAGCGCTATCTTGTTGCAACTGTTTGTCATGTTGGTCCTCATCAATTATCTGATTAGTGTAAGATCCCTCTAATGTGAGGAAGCTTATAATATCAGGATCATCGTTGAAAATTCTCCAATTGGTAATGTTATCAGGAATCGAGGGTCTAAATTTTCAATTTGATTGAGAATCTGTCTATCTTCTGAGGGAATGAGCTTGGAAGCTACGTTTTCCAAGACGTTAGCACTAGCATTTTGGAGTCTGGGAATTGATGAAATATTGAATGCTATAAAATGTTCAATCAGATCGTGTACTAAAGATTGATAATGCTTTAAATGACCTGATAGAAAATGTATAGTATTTCGTACATGTCTGATAACAATTTTAGAATCTTCGAAGACTTGTAGATACTTGATATCTAATCTGATTGATTTGTATAATCCTTGGACTGAAGCTTCGTATTCTGCAGTATTATTGGTGCAATCGAACTCGAGTCTACAAGTTAGCATAGTTTTGTTTCCTCTGGACTAACTAATACGCATCTTGCTCCTGCTCCCTCGTTAGACTTAGAACTGTAAAAAATAACTTCCAAAATAGAGATTTATTTACAGGACTATCTATAAAACTAGCACATTTAGAAATATCTATTTGAGAAACATTTTCTACTTGAGATAAAGCAGAATGTTCTAAGTAAGGCGAGGTATGAGCATTAAAATTTCCTAAGAAAGAGTCAACGGAATAATTGCCAATTATATTGTTGTTGTATGCTACAGGTTCATTTTCTCCTTCCAATTCTGTTACTATGTATTTTTGATGTCTTTCTTGTTCAACCTTTATCTGATTTGGTTTATCATTGTAAGAAAGCCACATATGCGACCAATCAGTTGCAAAGTATCCATGAAGCTTTTCAGACCAATCTCTGCTAAGAATTAAGCCATAAAATTCTGGAATGTCTGCAACTAAAATATCGATAACTTGACATACCTTTGGGTTAGATGACAACCTTATGGTAACCTGATTTAGTTCACCTTATGAGATCTTGACCTTCCTCCAATTAGAGCGATATCGTTTGGATCAACTTTATTAGTCACATCAATTGGAGGTCTTCCCATCTCATGAGAAGCTTGCGAGATTACAACAATAGGCAGAGGTGCAACAGGTATTACGTCTAACTCTTTCAAAAGTAGCTTTTGTTGATGTTTTAATTTGCTCAATTCATAAAAAGTAATGTTAGCCCTAGTCTTCTTCATGTCTTCTATGATATTATACTCCATCTCACCAGAAACAATCAATGTTTTAAATGGAGTGGGTGAATCTATTTGGACTGGGCTTGTTTGAGTCGCTTTGGGTGAAATTTTCTTACCTGCGACTTTATCCTTAGGCATTGAGCTTGCGCTCTTCGACTTAGGAGTTGGTTGTGGACGATCAAGTTGATTTATACTTCTAGTACTGACTGGTAACGCCTCTTGATCCTCTTCATCTGGGAGGATGAAATCCCACATTCCCTGTACTTCTACAACTTCTTCTTCATCAGTAGGCTCCTCATTAGAAACTTCCTCTTCTTCTTCTTCTGATTCTGCATTTGTAATAACATTGGGAGGTTTAGAATTAGTTGAAGGATTTTTTCTATAAGGCCTGTAAGGCTTTTTTGAATAAGTCTCTGCTACTTGTTTGTTAATGTCAACCATTTCGTTAGACATGGTTTTCAAAACTTTATGCAATCCTTCTAAATCAAATGGGTCTTTCGATTGTTTTTTCTTTGGATCTTCTTTAAAAGTAACCTTCTTAGATTTTCATTCATCAACAACGTTTTTCTTTTCTAAGGCTATGATACGTTTCTCTACCACTATTGCTTCCTTCATATTATCAGCTAAAGTTGTTTTATTAGCCCTATCAATGAAGATTGCTATGTTTGTTGGTAGAGCAGATATGTATCATTCACTTCGAACTTCTTCGCTAAGCTTGGAAGTGGTAGGAATTTTGTTCAAAAGTTTATTGAAAAGTGAGTTAAAATCTTTGATAGGTTCCCTTGATTTAGCCCTAAGATTATACAGGTCATTGATTAGTGTCGCAGTAGACATGTCATCACCGAACTTAGTCAAGAATTGCTCTTGGAAAATATCCCAACTAGTGATAGATCCGGATGGTAATGAGAAATACCATGATCCAGCTGCTCCTTGCAAAGTGTAAGGAAAGAGCTGGACAACAGCGTCTTCATTAGTAACCCCATTGAGATTTATAGATAACATAAAGTTGTTTATATGATCTTCTGCTAGCATGCCTGCTTCAGGATTAAACTTAAGCAACCATTTTTCAGGATGAGCCGGTATTTGACTCAAGGGCGCAGGAATTAAGGCTGGCCCTGGATTATTCCATGGATTTTGGGCCATCGTTGAACTACTAACAGAGGAAAGCGTGGAAGATGTTCCTTGTGGTTGGGAAGATGAGGATATTACAATTCCAGATAATTGAGAAGCAGATGTTGAAGTTCCAGTGGTCTGGTGGACAATAATTTGAAGTGTAGGGGTGGATGGTTGACTTCACAGTGGAAAGGTTGAGATGGATGATGATGACAAAAGAGTCTCACTATCAGACCCTTTAGGTGACTTCCTAGCTCTTTTCCTTGTAGGTAGAGGTAACTAAGTTGGTTCAATACCAAACTTTTCACTCTGCAATCTGGTAAGAGGATCAGAAGGGTTATATTGCGAAGTCACACTACCTTGAGATTTTTCAGATTTTTGGGTTGATATAGAAAATCGCTGAAGTTTATGGATCAAAGATTCAACTTCAAGAGGTTCAATAGTAGATTTTTCTGAAATGTTTGGGTTTGTGGCAATGGTTGTTGTTTTATCGACCTCTCACTCAAGATTTAAAGATTCTAAATGTGATGGAGAAGTCGGGGGAGATGGTGAGGGATATTTACTCTTAGAATGGTATTTAGATTTAGATTTACTTGCCATTCATAGTTCGGGGCCCTCCTTCTAGCACCAAATGGAAAAGGAGCTACTAACCAAGGTCCGGATCAGGTGGGTATCCCCCTTGTTGTAGACCTGATTTTCGGGGCTTCAACATATTTGTTCTAGCCCCGAAAATCAGGTCTACAACAAGGAGGATAGCCACCCGTCCAAACCTTGGTTAGCAGCTCCTTTTTGTTTGGTATAGTGGGTTTGACTAGGGATATGGGACCAGTCTCCCAATTTATGTGTGTGTGTGTTGAGAATTGATATTTCCTTCCTAATAATTTCTAAGTAAAATTCTTTTATTCTAAATCTAATTTAACAACATGAAATTGTATTCTAATGAATAGAAATATCTAATTCTAAAGCTAACCCGGGATTTAATCTTTCAGTTATGCGATCTAAAATAATTTCTAGTGGCAATTGGTAATAAAGATCATTCAATTGCTATGAGAAAAGAATTCAATAAAGATAAACCGTTTCATATAAAAAATTAGACGAAACGATTGTGAAAAGCATATCGCATAATAAGTCACTCATATATTAAGCATAAATAGAATAGCTATCACCGTACAGAAGTGCCAAATGATAACTCAAGCATTCAAGCATTCATACATAAATAATTAAACATGAATATCACCTTAACACATAAGCAGAAATCGTTAAGAGATAAAAGTACCATTTATAACAAGTTCTACTCATGAGCTTCAGTAATAATGATTTATCTCTTCTTAATTCAACATCTACCAAGAGTACAAAATTGCAATTTTAGTAGTAGACATTAAACACAGATATCAATAAATCTTGTTCCATTCATTCATCAAAACCTCCTCGGAGGGTGCAGAAGTGCATGTTCTGAGGACAAGTTTTTGACAAATTTCAGGACCCTTCTCTAAATGCATGAGAAGGGTTAAAATATTACTAGCTAAATCTAAAAATAGTTTATTACAATAATGTAGGAGGCGGTTTAAATTACCATCCTCATTTCAGGCAAAAATAAAGCAAAACTAAAACTGGCAATTAACTATCTATGTATCTATTCCTTGTAGTCGCAAGCATCCAGCATTGGCTTGAGGAGAGTTGGTTGGCCGACCTCCGACTTTAGCTGTCCTATGAAAACAGAATCGACAAGTGCTAGTGCCATCTTCTCGGTAGAGTTAGTGAGGCATTTGCGAGTCATACACTGACTATGTGGTTTTACCAAGTACTTCCAGTAAGAATCCCAATTCAACTTGGTTAACCTTTTGATTGACTCTACTCTTTCTTGAGCCTTTTGTCTCCAACTTGTTTGTAGATGTTGTACATTTGGTAGAAATTTACATACCACTTAAGGATATCCCTAATAGGTACCACTAGTTTTTAGAGCTCGGGTTTTGCCTTTAGCCTTTAGCACTTTTTCCTACAATTTTCTGGGTTTACAGGTGACTGATTGATCAGAGGCTTTCCTTCTCAAGGATTTTTGCCTGGCGATGTGCGATTAGGCACTAATTGCGCATCGGAAACTGCCTCTTTTTCTCGATCCGGGCTTCCTTGGTGCTATTTTTTGCCTCTTGCATGCTTTTTGTTAGAGGATATAAACCTTAACTTTTGTGGAAAGAACGACTCCATGAGTTCTTGGCTCTGTTTCTTAAACTGTCTGTCTGTTACCTCATCACTATCCAGTACCCATTTGACCATGTTCGTGTATGGAAGAATCTTGGGCCTCACCGCTATCCGGTGTAAGAACGAGCATGCTAGTTCTCTAATCGACGCCTGAGACGACCCGCATGAGTCTGCAATTGTTGTAACTTCCATTACTCTAGGATTTTCTTCCTCGAGTAGATTGTGCATGCCTTCCCAAGTAGTAACATCGACATCTCGGTTACAGGTGGTGTCTATGTATAAGAGCGTCATTTCTTTGTCTTCAAAACTCGGAGCTTTTCCCTTCTTTCCCATAATATTCCGAACACTGTGTATACCGCTCTCCTTTCCGCTCCTGCAATTTGCAAATGAGGAAAGAGTAATGATAAGAAAAAGGTGACGGGAAAGCTTTAAATGCTCAAAATCATATAAAATATATCACCCTACATGAAATGGCCCTTCCGATTAGATAAAAACCATATTTCATTAATGATCACCAACGAACTCATTAAATTAACATTAATGCGCATTAGTGGGCATCGGTTTACGGAAAATATTTTTTCAAACGACGAGCCCTACAGATCTGCGATAAAGCGATTTTGCAATTTTCTTCGCAATATCGCTGATCCATTGCGTGTGACAATCATCTATTACCATATGTTTTTGCGAAATGTGATTTGCGAGACATGCCATCGCATATCGACGGTTTGGGGTATTTCACCTTAAGTGATATTTGAGGCATATGAAGAACTGCGATGCGATGAGTGTCTTCAGTGCATGATTTTGCATTGCCATTTCGCAATCTTAGGATTCTGTTTATAGGATGGCATCCATACCTTTTTGCAATGCGACACTCTTTATTGAGAGAATGGTTTTGTTCGAACTTATCATAAAACTTAAGTCTTTTTAGATTTTTTGGGTATTCTCCTAAGTTTATGATAGTAAGATTTTTTCAAAAAGGGAATACAAGCACTAATTTATTTTTTTTAATTTTTGGATAAAGGGTCTCCACTTATTCAGTATTAGTAATAAAACTAAATAAGAAGGGGTTTGTTGCTAGCCACAACACTCCCTTACTCTAAATGATAATTACTCTTTTACCAATTCGTAAGTAAGAGGTACATAAAATTCAAGCTATGATTATGATGGGAGATTTGAACTAATCAAAAATAAAAAATAAAACTCTTGAGAGTTAAACTCCATTTCTTCATATATACATCAATATATATTAAATTTGAAGAGAGGAAAAAAATTGATCCAGGTGGATGTTGGTGGCCACCCACCTATCCCAATTGGACCCCCACAATTGTCTCTTTTAGTTTTTAAGTTTCCTAAAATGTAGCACAGTTTACTATTTTGAGCATTTTTTCGGGTCCTGAACTTCCGGAGCCGTTTTGAGGCCCTAAACAACGTTTTTTGGGAAATATATGGGCAACATGTCCATGGACCCATGTTGCCCTTCATAAAGTGGTAGTTCTTGATAGATCTTTCTAACGAGCTATCATACGCATCAAACGGAGATCGTATGCCAAAGTTACGACCCCGGGAAATTGATGTACCAATTTACCCAAACGGGGCCCACAATTTGGCGTTTCATCTTCTAGGGTTAGGTTTTGGGATGTGAAGGGTTTTACATTATTTTCTCAACAATAGATAGGCCTTCGAGCCTCATTGTAACACAGTTCAGAACAGTTCAGAGGCATGTAGCCACCACATCTCTTCTCAGAGATAAGCTACCATCGCCCTAGCTGGTTTATTTCCATTACTGTTTGTAAGCATATTTCAGTGTTTTACATTAATGAAATGAAGTATTATTTCCACTGCAAAGCTGTGTTTATGGTTATCTCTATAATTTTTTGCATTTATGTTTAAGTCTGGATCAACAATACATGTACCTGAGTTACACATTTTGAAATTCAAGAAAGCAACTTGTCCCTCCCACTTAAATTTTTAATGATTGTTTATTTAAAGAAGGGGAAATGATTGTAACGACATTTTAAATTTGTTATTTTTTAAGAATATGCATGGTTTTAATCTCTTGGGATTTCATGTTAGAATTATTTGTCTAGACCTAAGAGGATCATGAAGTCCTTCAAATGAGAAGGAATTCCCTCAATTGCAAATTATATAAAATAAAATTAGGAATTATTGTGTAAATACAAGTGTCCAGGTTCTAGAAGAATCTGGGTGGTTTGCCTATTTTTGGTGAGTTGGTGTTTTAGCTGAATGAGCTTTTAAAAATGTAACAAGTGTAGAGTGACATGTCTATAGTGATGAGAAAAGTTTCCGAACACTCTTGAGTTTGTTAAGATATTCTTATATGTAGGAACTATGTATGTATGTATGTATATAAAAAGCTGGGGGGACAAAGTCTCGGAAGTAAAGTAAGATTGAGCTCGAGAAGGAGCTCAAGAGAGGCAAAATGAGGAAAGGTTGCATAAGTTATCTGTTATATATCTTATTAAAGTAATATAACATGTTTTGACTTTGTACATGTCATATGTGTGTCATGATTCTGATGAAGCACATATAAATGGTAGTGTAGAGTGAGATGTAGGGACAGGAGCACTTACAAGAGCTCAGTCAAATGTCCATCCCCTTCCTAGATCCACCATTGATGAAACAAATATGGTTTCATCCAGGTCAATACTATCATTAACTGAGTTCTATTGTAAAGAGTTTGGTTGTGTGTGCGATCATATAGGGAGACATATTGTAATTGGTTTAATCATATTCCTTCTCTTTACATTTAATTAATGCATATTAGTTTTGTGTTGCTATCTATTAATTTGATTTTTTTAGTATATGAGAAGATCTTGATGAGCCCTTGACTTTCTTGATTTAATTCTCAGTGGCAACTTGTAGGTAAGACTTATATTTTTCAGGATGAATATCCACTACAAGCACTCAATCGAATCGGGTTGTGGTCATTTTTTTAATCCTTAAACCATATATACTCTTGCACATAGGAGTACTAACTATTGATAGTAGAATTTGAGACAATTCCAATTGCTAACATAGTCTAATTTGTTGAATGCACATAATTCAAAATGTGGGAAAATACAAAGGTATTAACATGTTGAAAGTTTTTGTGGATGGGCCCAACCCTAGATCCTGAATTATTGGCTATCCACATCTACACCACATCTAGATCCAACTCAACATAAAATATGGGCATAACGAAATATATTCAGATGCAAACACAAATCTAGAAATTTGGTTCATCAGAGAAAGTTGTATTTTCAAAGTCTCCCAAACTTCAAGATTAAGCTAGATATCTAGGATAATATGGTTTTGTATTGGAGTACCAAACTATCAATCCACCCCAAACTCAAATATCTTGTGGATCCTGTGAAAATTCCTTAAATGGAATCCCTACTGCAACAACTGATGATATTTCTCCTACTTCTTAGATTTACATGAACAACTTATTTGCACTTTCCTACGACAAACATAGAAATACATACACTACAGCCTACACCAATTAAATAACATGTCGAAACAAGAAATTGAATAATAGAGTAAGATACAACACATATGACAAATTTATTTTTGGACAAATGTCCCAAGAAAAGCCTAATGCGGGAAAATCGGTGTAGCAGATCTGAGGGTTTTTATTATTAAGAAGAAGTTATTTATGAATAAAAATTCTAGATGCCTTGCTAGCAATCCAGTACAAAGAATATCACTCGACAGAAGAAATTAGTGAGATTACCTCACTCTACACTACAAGTCCCGATTGATCCGATAGCTAAACCAACGAGTCCTTGAATACCTTTGTGCTGCCACTACAAAATCATTACATGGGCATGAATCACTGCCTTTGAGGCACTGTGTCACCTCTCTACTGGATATATTTTCTGTCAGGAAATTTGACATTAGCCCTCCTGGCTCGAAACATCCAACCTACAGCAAAATCTCAAACTTCTACATGGAAGGCACTACACTGCTCTACATGAGCTCTTCCTAGCTCTGCGTCACCCTCAATGGGCACTACGTTGCCTCCTCTACGTCTTTCTATGCCTCTCTGTTGTGTATTCTTTGCTCCGAATAAAATTCTCCAGCCAAAACTATATTTTCCCCTCTCTCCGTGATTACTACAAAGTCATTGCGTTGCTCTCTGGCTAAGCAATTCGATCTGACTGATCAACTCTCTGTGTGTCTTCCAAATAACCCTCATGCCTCCTTAAATAATCTTCTCGTTGACATTCAGTGACCCAGATTAGAATCTAATCAATGGCTAAGATCATTTCTGCTTGATCCCTGTCTTCTTCTAGAAGTTACACCCGTAGTTAGATTAATACCCATTAATTATTTTAATTGCCTAAGCTTAGACTTAGGGTCCCATTAAAAATAATTAATTATTTTCATAAAACTATCTCTGGGTGGAATTTCCAAAAACACTTACTATATTCTTTAGAATACATGTTCCCAAGCCTCCCTACAAAATTTGAGACTTAGAGAACACCCGATGCTACTAGAAATCAACACTCCCTCTCAGCGAGGAATGTGCTCTAGTAATACCTCCCACTAAAACATCACCCTGACTTCATAACATCGTCCTCTGCATTGTTGATGTTTGACATGATATCCACCAACTATTGTACTATTGCTGCAACTATACTGCTACTGACACTACCACTTTCAACAATGTATTCGTACTACAAATCCCTCTGAATTTCCGCATTCATTTTGTTGCTAGCACTGTCACTACCAACTGGCATTGTACTGCAAACTACTATTACTACTACGTCAACAATGAAAAAACATCCCAAATCATTGAACAAGTGTTAAACATAGATACATCTCAATGTTGGAGATCTGATGTTGTTAATCACATGTTATTCCTCTGAAGCCACTACGTTGTTGTTGCTACTGCATTGTGCCTCCCTGCATTGCTGCAACTTTGCACTACACTACTTAGTCTTAGCATTCTAGATGCTGCATCTATTGCTCCAACACTCCTCTACACCATATGACGCTTAGTCCATCCTACTACTTTTGATCTGGACTCTCATAGCAAGGAATTGATCTGAGAGGTGGGTTCCTCAAGGATCCTACCCATCTGTAGCTCTTTCAAACTACAACTCCAAATCAGCCCACCTCCCTCCTGGAGGTATCTCGGTTGTCATGGAAAAATCTGCCTCCTCGATCTTAGAGGGTGTAGCCTTCGAATCATGCTTCTCATCTTTGTCCTTATTTCTGAGAGGACATTTTGTTGCATAGTGACCCATTTCACCACACCTAAAGTATTTGATCTTTGAGACGTCCTTCTTCTGCCTACGCTGCTCTTGTTGCCCCTTGAATGCAAGGGTTGCATTCTCTTCCTCCTCCTTGGACTTCGAACCACTGTTGTTGCTTTTGTCAAGATTACACTTGAATATATCTCTCATAAGCTCCTCTTTCTTAAGATTTTCCCACATCTCATCCTAACTTGGAAAGGTTTCCCTACCCAAGATACTCTAGACAAAGGCTTGCCAATCCTATGAGACTGAATTAAGGACTAGTCTAGCCAACTTGGACCCTTGAGGTGTAGAACCCATAGTTTCTAACTCATCCTGACTCTCCTAAATCTTAGTGAGGAACAGATCTGTGTGCTCCCCCTTCTGCATCTGTGCAGATCCCAGTTTCTGCTCTAAGTACATCTTCTACTGCTTGGAATATCCTTGATGTAGCATTGCCAAGGCATCCCATATATACTTAGTAGTCCCTCTGCTAGAGATGTGACAACCCATGTGATCCTTTAATCCATTTAGGGTCATCCTCTTGGCCTTTTCCATTTCTGCTTTGTACTTCTTCAGCAGATCTGGATCTACAGGCACAACCACCACGCTGTCGACATAGGTCTTTTAAGAATGCTCATATATAAGAAATTGCATCCTTGCCTTCCAGATGATATAGTTGGATGCCCCATCCAACCTTTCCTGGTATCTCAACCCACTAGTTTCCATATCTGCCACGAAAATGTCGAACTACTCCTCTCTTTTTCTTACCATTGTTGCAATAAGAAAACAGACTTCTTGTTAGGAAGTCTACTAAGGAAAAATTCCCTCATTGTGCTTCTCCTCTCTCTTTTGACATCTTTTAGCCCAGAAATCTACCTACCAAAAAAACTACATCCCACCATCTCTTCCTCACACTGAGGCTCAGTGTTTCTCCCTCTATCACAACAATATTTCGATTTGGAAGACCTTCCTCTTTGTCGAATCACTCAGAGAGAGACTACCTTGAAAATTCAACCCTCCTGGCTTGGACTGCACAAACCCCTCTGGGGATTTGAACTGTTGCATCCTACAACTATTTCGATCTCCTTTTATCCTCAGTGTTGGCTTCTCTTTCACTTTTCTTCTTACTTCACCAACACTGCTTTGATACCATGTGAAAATTCCTTAAACTAGAATCTCTACTGCAGCGATGGATGATATATCTCCTACTTGTTATATTTACATGAACAAGTTATTTGCAGTTTCCTACAACAAACATCGAAATACATACACTACAGCCTACACCAATTAAATAATATGTTGAGACAAGAAACTGAAAAATAGAGTAGATACAACACAAATGACATAGTTACTTCTGGAAAAATGTCCCCAGAAAAACCCAATGCAGGAAAACTGGAGCAACAAATTTGAGGGTTTTTATTATTAAGCAGAAGTTATTTCTGAATAAAAACTCTTGATGACTTTTTGGAAATCCACTATAGAGAATATCACTTCGCAGAAGAAATTAGTGAGATTACCTCACTCTACACTCCAAGTCCCCGTTGATACGAAAGTTGAACAAACAAGTCCTAGGCTACGCTTGCACTGCCCCTACGTAGTCACTGCATGGGCCTGCATCACTACCTTTGAGGCACCGAGATGCCTCTCATCTATATTGATTTTATCTAAGGATCTTCGACTTCAGACCTCTCGTCTTAGAACATCAAACATCTAGAAAAATCTTGGACTTCTGCTTGGAAGGCACTACACTGCTCTGCGTGAGCCCTCCCTGGCTCTGCATCACCCTCACTAGGAACTCCACTTCCTCCTCTACATCTTCCTCTACCTCTATGTTGCGTATTCTTGGCTTTGGAGAAAATTCTCCAGCCAAAACTATCTTTGTCCCTCTCTGTGTGATCACCACGAAATAACTACACTGCTCTCTAGCTCAACAATTCGATCTGACTAATCAACTCTGTGTGTGTCTTTCAAATGACCCTCAAGCCTCCTTAAATAATCTTCTTGTTGACATTCAACAGCCCAGATTAGAAGTTAATTAATGGCTAAGACCATTTCTGCTTGATCCTCATCTTTATCTAGAAGTTACACCCAAATTTATATTAATACCCATCAAATATTTTAATTTCCTAAGTTTAGACTTAGAGTCCCATTAAAAATAAATAATTATTTAAATAAAACTATCTCCAGGTCGAATTTCCCAAAATTCTTTTTGGGTTCTTTGGAACTCAGTTCTTTGGAATGCATGTGCCCAAGCCTCCCTACAAAATTTGAGACTTAGAGCACATCTGATGCTACGATAAATCAACAAAGCCTACAACCTTCCTACAGTGTAGATTTAAAATCATTGGTCATGTACATTGAAAATAATTTAGGATTAGATGAGTGTGAGTTGCTGCATGTTGTGTCTTTTAGAATAGCATTGGACCGAGGGCTAGCTAATTAGTGAATTCATAAAGGCCACAAGAAATATGAAAATAAATATTACCTTGAGTGGGCTTATAGTTGATCTCTTGATAAATTGAGGTTGGTAATTTGGAAGACCGCAAAGGGGAAGAGAGTGCCTAGCGACTTGCAATACCAAGGCCTTAAGGAAAATGCCCCATTAGCAATCTTTCTTTTTAGGGTACAATTTTTTAATATGAGCATTGGCCCTGGAGAGCCAAATTAGAGGTTAAGAAAAAGTGGATACCAATGATATAAAACAATTGAAACAACTATGTCAAGTGGTATCAGAGCGCAATAATGATCCTTGAGGATTAAGAGAGAAGAAAGGTTTATGATACTTGCACCTTTAAAAGAATTAAAGAGACTGCAGCTACGCTCTTAGGATTAAGAAACCTGAAAAATGTTTGTGTTGTAGGAATTTATTACTGGTGAGTGCCTAGAATAGTTAGGGAAACAAAAAAAAATAGTGGCGGAAAATATTGAGAAAGATCTCACAAAAGGGACTATAACATGAATATAGCCAATGAATAAGATGTAAGACCTAGAATTGGGACAAATTAGAGTGAGAATATTCCTAGTTAAATGATTAGTAGGAGGAGGACAATAGTAACATAGAACCAATGGCAGAAGGTCTTAACATTGAGGAGAATTGGGAGATAAGCCTAGTCTTTAAAGTTTTATTTTGAAAGAGATGATAATTTCAGGTAGTAGCACAAGGCAAAAAATTTGTGTTAAAGGACCTTGCAAGAGATAGGTTGCATATAGAGAAATGAGTTCCAATTTAGGATGGAAATTAGAAGAGGAAAAAAAGAGTCCTCAAATGATAATTCAAGAGGAAGAGAGAAGTTCTCAAGAGAGGTGAGGAGTAGGTGCATACACCCAAAAGAGTAAGGAGTGATTAGAAGGTTCTAAAGGACAGAACCAAAGGAATACCAAAATACTAAGATATAGAGAAGGTTTGGTAATATATTTATGGTAACATGTTAGTGGAGATGACTTGTTGCTAGGGATTGATTGTAGCTCAAAGTGGGAAAGAGGAAGTTTTTAAATGGAAGAAGAAGATGACTAGTGATGGTCATTGCAAAGGTTCAAGTCAAATCCATGATAAAGGAAGGGGAGATGTAAAAAAAAATGACATAAAGAGGATGATGATTACTGAGGAATTCTATTGAGAAATGGCTAAGTTAAAGGAAATACTAAGCATAATAATGTAGTTGCTACAAAAAAGGGAGAGTGAAGACTAGATAATTGGATGGAATCATAAAAATAAGACTAAGTGAACTATTAGGAAACTTGATCGAGGTGCATATTGGTGGAAACCTGCCTATTCCATTTCAACCCCCACCATTGTTTCTTTCAATTTTCAGTTTCCTTAATTGTAGCACAATTTACTTATTTTTGGAAGTTTTTTGGGCCCTGAACATCCGGAGCCGTTTTGAGGCCCTAAATGATGTTTTTTTGGAAAAAAGGAAAATCGTAGTCGAAATTTGTAGTATACAAATAGATATTTATAACGAGGTATCATACACATAAAACAGAGATTGTATGCAAAAGTTACGACCATGGGAAGTTGATGTATCAATTTACCCCAACGGGGCCCACAATTTTGCTGCTTCATCTCCTAGGGTTAGGTTTTTGGATACTTAGGGTTTTCCATTGTTTCTCAACATTCAATAGGCCTTTGAGCCCCATTCTAACATAGTTCAAAGGCATGTAGCTGCTACATATCTTCTTAGAGATAAAGCTACCATCGCTCGAACTAGTTTATTTCCATTTTGTATGTAAGCATATTTCAGTTCTTTGATATTAATGAAATGAAGTTTTATTTCTACTACATCTTCGTGTTTATGTTTATATTTATATTCTATTGTGTTCCTATATAAGTCTAGAGTAGTGGTATCAGAACGGTTTTCTCTTTATCTATTTTTCTTTGCACGTCCCTAACAAGGTCAAAGTATAAGGAGTTAGGGATCGAACTATTTTCACCTTTGCAAGACCAACTTTGCAAAACTGGATGACCTCCCTGTTGACAATAATACTGAGAGGGGGGGTGAATCAGTATTATTTAATTCTTTTACCAAATCTTTCTTATTTATACTTTGACTTATTTTTGCATACCAATACCATAAAT